>MJUU01067331.1:103469-114008 GCA_002080025.1 Modiolus philippinarum | reverse complement strand
AAGGAATACACATGCAAACATGAGAGCCCCATCATTTACCATTCAAAAGATATACCCAATGTTAAAGTTTTTTGTTGACAAACAGACAAACAGACAAACAAACAGACAGACAGACCAAAAACTATATGCCCCCAAAACTTCGTTTCACGGGGGCATAATAAGAAAATTTTGAAAATTCTGTGAAAAAGGGCAATAACTCCTACAAGGGTTTTTGGATTATCTTCAAAATTTCAGGGTGGGTAGATCTTGACATGCTCAGCATTTTTGCAATTTAAAGTTGACTTCTATCTGTTATAGTTTTTCTGATACAAAATTAATACAGTTAAAATTTTCAAAATTTTACGGAAAAAGGGCAATAACTCCAAGACGGGTTTTTGGATTTTCTTCAAAATTGCAGGGCAGGTAGATCTTGCCATGCTGATCATTTTCATTTAGTCAGATTTTTTATATCTATAACGGTTTTCTAGTTATTTTCAAAAAAAAGCAATTTACCCCTATGTTCTATGTCATCTTGTTTGATCTAGGGACTAATCGAACATAATTTTTAAACTGCATACCCTGATGATGATCGAGGCCAAGTTTTGTTACAATTGGCCCAGCAGTTTCAGAGGAGAAGATTTTTGAAAATGTTGACGGACAGACGGACGACAGACGCAAAGTGATGGCAAAAGCTCACAGGTGAGCTAAATAGTGAATAAATCAATGGAAACAAACCACATCCAATTACCCGAATATCAAGAAACGTAGACATGTCATAAAAGGGTTGTGGATGAAGGAAGATATGTCAATTATATAACTTTCTTACCATCCAGCATGGGTAATGAGAAACAGAACAAAAATATACACACAGATATATATGTACTTATGACTGGGATATAACTTTTGTAGAAATGCATCTTTTTTCATGCCCAGCCACAAATATTTAAGGGGCATATTGATTTACCCTTGTCTGTCTGTACATCCCTTTGTCCCAATGTTAAGTTTTGCATTTAGGTCCATATATTTGTATCTACACGACCTATCACTATGATGTTTCATGAGATGAATTGTCTAGATCTTGGACAATATGGTACCTGACATACTTCTTACTCTTGAAACACTTTGTTGATTTTTTGCATTTAAGCAACTACATGATGATTAATCATAATCACTGTAGTGATAACTGCATAATTCATGGATAATTTTATATCCTAACCTATATTTTATGCTTCAGCAACTTTAGGCCATAATAAAGTATATCCTAGATTCTAATCCCCGCCAGCCCAGAGTTTTTCACTAGCCTCAAAAAATTTTATTTTAATTTTTTGGTTCATTTGGGTATAATTTTTGTCTAGCCCTCGACGAAAGTAGCGGAAAGCGAGACATTAGCGTGCAAAGTATGACGACGGCAACTGCGTTAACTTTTACTAAATACAGGATATTTCGAAAACCCTTTGATGTAGGAACATCATATTTAGTCCAGTGGTAGTACTAATCAAGTGCTACATGTACCTGACAGACATAACGTTATGTGAACTTGACCTCAATTTCACGGTCTAGTGGCCACGTTAAGTTTTTCAGCTTAAGTCCATTTCTCAATAACTAGAAGTGGTAGACTGATAATATTTGGTATGTAGGTTGGTCTTGGGTAGTACATGTCAGTCTGGCAGGTGACTTTTGTCCTTGATCTCAATTTCACGGTTGAGTGGCCACGTTAAGTTTCTCTGCTTAAGTCCACTTCTCAATAACTAGAAGTGGTAGGTTGATAATATTTAGTATGTAGGTTGGTCTTGGGTAGTATGTGTCAGCTTGGCAGGTGACTTTTGTTTTTGACCTCAATTTCATGGTCTAGTGAACATGTTAGACTCTCATTATCTATTAGTGGTAGGTCAATGATATTTTGTATGTTGGTTGGTCTTGGACAGTGCTTGACAGTCTGCCATATAACTTATGCGTGTGACCTCAATTTCATGGTCTAGTGAGCATGTCTGGTTTCTCATGATACATAAATGGTAGGTTAATGATATTTTGTATGTTGGTTGGTCTTTGGAAGCTATATGGCTTTTGTCAGTGACCATAATTTCACAGTCTAGAGTGTACATTAAGTTTTCTGATAAGTTCACCTAGATTTCATATCAATTTAGAGGACAAGCAGGGACGGGCAAGACATCTTTTACGGTCTTCACTTGTTTTTGGTTAAGGTCCAGCACTAAATATTTTACTAAACAATCATCTGTAATAGTTCTTCCCGATTCCATCACAATTCATTGACCAGGAACATATTATTTATGGCAACAAATTTGTTGGTGAGACATCCATGTCTAATAGACACCTGCTCTTATTTCTATATTTTATGATTATTTTTTCTTTCATGAAATTACTATACTCTGCAAAGATATCTTATTTTTTAGTTGTTGAAATGTTACATTTGTTTAAATCAAGTATCTTGTATAATTGTAGCTACTTTTGTATCTGATTGAAAACTACCCAACAAAGCTACAGAAAGTTCATCTTGATGAAAATAACATCAATATTAAACTACTGAAGTCTATTAAGTCAGGTTTACTTGATGTGGAGACAGAATCAGAAATGTCAGAGAAAACACTGGAGGAAAGCTCCGATGAAACATCCGATTCTACAGAGACCAGTGAATCTGAATCTGGTGAAGAATACACTGATGACACATCAAGGTCAGAGGTCAAACAAGTCAAGGTCACATCATTAACTCAAACACCTAGTAAGGCAAATGCGGAAAGTAAGGAAGTGGAACAGTTAGAAACTGAGACCATAAAAATGTTAGAATCTTCATGGGATGGTGATGAACTTATTGAGATAACAGAACCACCTCTAATTGATGCTAATTCTTCATTTAATGCAATGCATAGTCTTGGAGGAGTAAACTTGGGTCAGGTAGTGAGTGTGTCGATTGGAAAAGGTTCTGTACCAGACGGGGAACATTCAGACGAAGAACTGAAAGAAGTAAAACTAGTATCATTATGTTAGTCAGATATATGTTAAGTGATTCATAGCAATGCTTGTCGAGTATAACACTGCTCTGCTGTATTGTTCCTTGTATGTAAAGACTTAAATAATTTTTATCATTTACTCTGAGCTTTGACTTCTTTAATTTGCATTTATTACATGGCTCTCTTTCCTGCGCAAAGAAGTTTTTTTAACTTCGTATAAGCACCTTGACTTTTAACCTTGAAAAAACCCTTTGTTTATCCCCTTTCAAAGAAATATTTAGATTCCCAACACTAAGTGTCTCCACTGTACAACCTGTTTATGTGAAAATTGTAATGCAAAAAAAAGTTTATTTGAAAATATATGATTATCTCACTTTACAGTAGCTTTGTCCTTACCAATATTCGGCATGATTGTAACTTTAAATAATTTCAGCTCCATAAATTTAGACACTATTGATAATGAATTTTCTGTTTTGGGGTCTTAGCACTATTGATGAGTCAAAAGTTGTCAAAATGAACATTCATACCATTGTAATAAATTTACATAACCATGTGTACCTATATTTAATAAATGTTTTGTCATTTTATTATGGTACATATATGAATAGAACGTATGTTCTAACAATTCTAGTCAACATTTAATAGGAAAACTTTTACATACCTTTATCCAGAGATTATATACATGTATTTATATATCATTTGTATATATGGCTGTACTGCTATTTTGTGGTATAATGTTACAACTTAAGCATTGTTTTAACATGTTTTTCAATGTTTTCATGACCAGCTTACACATATAGAATCAGTTCACCATTGAACATAAAGTCTTTCCTTCAATTTTTGTTTAGTAAATTATCATATTTGCTAAATTGCCATATTGCCATATTATTAATATGGGTCCATAGTATTCCATTTCCAATTTTAGTAAATTTATTAAATTATCAATAGCCAGTGAATAAACCCTTGTCCTGCTGTGCCCGGACTGGTTCAGGATGCAGACTTAGGTCAGTTGAGCACATCCTACAGCTCCTGAAAAGTACAGAGATGTAGTTTTTTTGCAGTGGTATCAGAGGAATTGCTATTTCCTACAATATCAAATATCAAAATATAACAATTTTGCCAATTTTCGTTGCCTAAACATCAAAATTAAAGGCTGGGAATTTCAAAGTTAAAAAACATCACATTTCTTGGACAGGTTGGGCTCTGTTTTTCTGCAACAAAAATGCAACACTTTTCCCCAGAAAACTCCAAATAGGTTTATAATAATGCTATGATGTCATATTCTATCAAAGAATCAAACTGGGATTCCCTCAGGCGCATGCTTCATGTCTAATTCCGGTCTTGAAATCCAAAATCATGAAATAATGCTAATTTTGAGGCTCAAAATATCAAAACCCTTCACCCAGAACATGTTTATGTCTAAATATTCATCCTAGGTTACTAGGAAGAACACACTTTATGCAACATCTTCAAAAAATACTTTAAATTTGCGATACATCATCAACGGCTATCTTGAGCCACAGAAAAGTAGCCGAAAAGGGGAAAAAATGGTAGTTTAAAAAGTGGTTACCAATATTTTGACACTTGCCCCCAAACCCCCCCTCCCCTAAACCCAGCCATCAAGTATATTTTCAATTTTTTATGGAAGGGAAGGGTACACTGTCCATTGACACATATTTACTGTTTCTTATACAGTATGAATATAATAGTGAGCTAGTAGCCCATAATTAATCAGGGTTCGCGCTGGGCTTCGCCAATGTCGCAATTTGCGATTTTATTTTCATTCTGGCGACAAAAAATCGTTCCTGGCGATTTTTTTGGCGACAACGTTTTTCAAATCAGCTTGCCGGTATTATCCAATTTTTACCCTTCTTAGTTGAAACCTTTCATGATTTTTGTTGTTAAAATAATCATAGGTAATAATTAAATGTCAATTTATAGCCTCTGGCAACAATATTGTAGTCCATTGATTATTTCCGGTCATCTGTTGATTGCATTACCTGTTTATTTACCTGAGCACGTGCCAAAATGACTTGTGACAGATACAAGCCCAATCAAAGGAATTGAAAAAGTATTATTATACACTAAAATTTTATACTTTTCTTTTTTGTTTTGTTTAATATCACTTCTTATTTTCATAAATGTTCACGAAAACAAACGGATTAGATTATGCAATTATGAAGTTGAGTTACTTCCCCTTTTCTATGTTGTGAAAACGAAATTAAAGAGGCTTTGAGTGTTACTTTTAACTAAAAACTGTTTATCAAGTCTTATAAAATAAAAAATTGAACTAATTTTAAGGGATAATATTGAAGTTTAACAAACTTTATTCAAATAATTGCAAATTCAATTTTTGATTAATACTTTTATTGACCTATTGAAAGATAAACTATTTATTTGAAACTTGACAAGTAGGAGGAAACTTAGTGCGATACAACCCTTTCTCCCTCAATAGGAGAGACACCAGTGTCTTAAAATCCAAAGATAAGTCCATGATGACATGGCAGTGGAAGATACACTTTTTGCAGAAGACAGTAATGAGTACCACAAATCAAATCAACAAAGCATGTAAAAGATGAAGAAAAAAAAAGATTTAAAAAAATTCCTCATTGTGAGGGAAATAAAAACATCTGTCTGCAGATGAAACATTAACGACTTTGAAGGACATAACTGAAATGTTTGAAAACAGTACCCGCAAAAGGCAGAAAACAAGGAATGTTAAGCATACGATTCGAACTGAAACAGCAAAGCATGTAAATGATAAAAGAATTTGTGCCATCAAAACAAAACAATACAAAATAGAACTATTCATTTAGTGTGGAAGAAAGAACACAACAGTCTATCATCCAACCTAGAAAACCAATTGGATGCTTCCTAATTGGCGACAAATTTTTGTAATTGGCGACAAAAAATACAAGTTGGCGATTTTTCTGGCGACAGATATTCAGAAGCCAGAGCCATCCCTGTTAATTAACATAAGTGACATTCTTAGCTATAAAAAAGATTATTTTGCCATACAAAGTCAACCATGAATTAAACAAAATACATTGCCTTTGAAACTGAAGGCAGTATTTGTTGTTTTGTTATATTAAATTGCATGCATTCACAACAATGACTACAAATATTCTCAAGTTCATCAAACATTTAAATTCATAAAATGTAATACACAAATGTAACACACACAGCACATTAAACTGTCTGATATTTATAACAAAACATTGTCAACATGTTTCCTTGTATATTTTTAGGCCAAAATATATTGTTATTTCGTGTGATATTGTTGTAATTCTATTTTACATTAGCACATGTAATGAATATTTATTTTGAAAGTTGTTATTAAAAAATTAAATCCAAATTTGTTTTTGTCTTACCATTGTTATAATCTCTTAAAACAAGACTTCAGACCTCGGAGCCATTTAATATTAAATTCTGCCGACTACTGCATTGATGCCACCACTTCTAGAACTTTTTGAGACAAAAACAATAGTATCTATATTGATATTTTTTACAGATAAACTTTAAGTCACTAGATAGCTTGTTCATTAAAGGATAAGAGAACCCAGAAACATATTTTGTCTGGTATTTAAAAATGCTTGACCAATCCATGTCAATGAACAGAAAAATAGGACTGATATATCATTAATTAGATAGGTTACTGATTGGAAAACACTACTCTCAAAAACATAAACTTCCATATGGATATACTGTATATACTGATATACAGAACTAGAAATACTGGTAAGAAATCCTGTTAAGCTTTGATGTAATTTTGATAAAAAGATATAAGATGAGTCTTGTTGACATATCACATAATCCATGTATAATAATAAACTTAATTTTAAAAAAAGGGAAATTACTCTGTCAACAACAAGTTGAGCATCTGCACAACTAAGCATTTTGTTTAGCTATCATAAGAACTTCCATTACAATCCTATTAACTACAATAAACAGAGGCTGTTTTTACAGGTAAAAATGACAATGTGGAAAGACTTACTGCACATAACCTCTGACTTTACCCCTAGATCAATTAGAGTAGCCCAAGGTAATTGTCTATGTTTCCAGGTAAACTCTTGTTTATAGGTCATTTGTGAGTTAAATTTATCTTCACACTTAAGGAGTTTCATTTGCTACGAGAAATCTATCATACTGATTAAACTTCTTTAAAGGGATTAAAATGAAGAGAAAAGTTGGGGATAGATAGTATCAGAGTTTTTTTTTCTATGGGTTATAAACCATTTGCAAGAAATAGATTTTACTGGTCTTAATTTTATAGAACCTGACTGTATTCCTTTTATAATTTGCAAAATTAGAAAAAAACATAGTGCCATCCTAAAAATATGAAGATTTAGGGGGCAATTTTTGGGAAGACTTATTTACAGTAAATTAATACCCAACTAGGCAATTTGCAGTCTAATTTTAAACAGATTTCCTTCTTTTTTCAGATAAAACCATAATGACATTACACCACTTTACTGTAAAAAACTATTTTTGTTTAAACATGTAATTAGAATATAATATCTATTCAGAATAAGAAATAAAGGCAAAAAAGTTTGATACCACCCCAAGGTATCAGTCATTTGTATTGTCAAGTTTTCTTTCTGTATCAATCAACTAATCACTTTGAAGTTATTTAATCAGTTTGATAGAATTTTTGTAGGTAATGAAACTGTTCAGCTTAGATGGTGAGCTGTTTTTTAAGATGTGTTCCGTATGAATCAGTTTACCTTCAGGGTTTGGAAACTAGTTTGTAGAGTTGTAATTCAATTATGGGTAAAGCTAGAGGTTATCTGCAGTAAAATGAACATTCTCACAAGTCTCAGTTAATCATGTTGTCAATATTTGTATCCTTTTGTCAGTATTTGTATCCTGTTGTCAGAATTTGTATCTTTTGTCAGTATTTGTATCCTGTTAACAGTATTTGTATCTTTTGTCAATATTTGTATCCTTTTGTCAGTATTTGTATCTTGTTGTCAGTATTTGTATCCTGTTGTCAATATTTGTATCCTTTTGTCAGTATTTGTATCTTTTGTCAATATTTGTATCCTTTTGTCAATATTTGTATCCTAGCCTGTTGTCAGTATTTGTATCCTTTATCAGTATTTGTATCCTTTTATCAGTATTTGTATCCTGTCTTCAGTATTTGTATCCTATTGTCAGTTTTTGTATCCTGTTGTCAGTATTTGTTTCTTTTGTCAATATTTGTATCCTGTTGTCAGTATTTGTTTCTTTTGTCAATATTTGTATCCTGTTGTCAGAATTTGTATCTTTTGTCAATATTTGTATCCTGTTGTCAGTATTTGTATCCTGTTGTCAGTATTTGTATCCTGTTGTCAGAATTTGTATCTTTTGTCAATATTTGTATCCTGTTGTCAGTATTTGTATCCTGTTGTCAGTATTTGTTTCTTTTGTCAATATTTGTATCCTGTTGTCATTATTTGTATCTGTTGTCAATATTTGTATCCTGTTGTCAGTATTTGTATCCTGTTGTCAGTATTTGTATCCCGTTGTCAGTATTTGTATCTTTTGTCAATATTTGTATCTTTTTGTCAGTATTTGTATCCTGTTGTCAGTATTTGTATCCTATTGTCAATATTTGTATCCTGTTGTCAGTATTTGTATCAATCTAACTAAAATTATATCTACAAATTGTTCCTTACACTCACTGCATTGTAGATCTAACAACATCATGTTCTACTTTCTGTTCTGATGACCTTTTTGAAATCCTCGGGTTTTATCCATAGCTTACAAAATCCTCGAAGCTGTAATCTGACAGGTTGATTTTGAAAGGTCATCAGAACAGAAAGTAGAATGGGATGTTATTAAATCTACCATGCAGTGAGTGTAAGGAACAACTGGTATATCTAATTTTAATTAGATTGTATTTGTATCCTATTGTCACATTTTGTATCCTGTTGGCAGAGTTTAATAACAAACAAATGACACATGCTACCTTTAATATATTATTTCTTACATAATTTGGCAACATAATAATTACCAGTCAATCATATTTATGTTTAGTCTCATGCATTCTGCAATTTCTGTGTTATTTTGATCATCCTACTACTGTGGTATGGCTATTGGTTTTCAAATATTGTTTACTTAGGTACTACCTAAACAGCCAGTATGTTTCAATTAAATGTGTTACATAACTTATTTTTTATAGATTATAAAAGAACAAATAACTTGCATTTCATTAAGTTCTGCATATGGAAATTTGTAGAACTCGTGTCTCTTCAGTGCAAATGTAAAAACACAATTTTAGGTAAGAAATCAAAACATTAAACAGCTGATTGAAAACAAGTTAATTAGAACAATAGTTATAGGTTTCAAAGATGTACCTACTAGTACATTTAATTCTTGCATAGTAAATACGTGTACTATTCTTTTTTAGTTTTGATATCAAAATTGTTTGTTGTTTTGAGACAAATCGATAAAACCTAGGTAAGGGATACAGTTTTAATTTAAACTCCAATTTGGAATGAATATCAACAATAGGAAAACATTTTATGTTGACCAGAACATGCACTTTTATTTTTGTGTACATACATGACATCATTTATAATGATTGAAACTTTTTGAAAATACTAATTGGTATTTTTCTTGATAAAAATTTCTATAAATGAATGGGACTCCTACCACTATGTGCCAATGCATGAAAACTCAGTACATAGCATAAACAAAAAAATCTGCCATAAATATAGTCCTATTTAATTTCACATTAATTATTAAGTTAGTTAATGCAATTAATAATCAAACTTCAATTTTCTAGGTGTCATAAACTGTTTAAGAACTTCATCAGTTATTTTTGCTCTTCTCTGTCGATGTTCACCTACTATTTTCTGTAATATTTCTATAAGTTCCTTTTTTAAGTAGCCAGTTAATAGTTCTCCACTTGTGTATGTCTGAAAAGAGGTAAAGTGAATTTGTACTGAATAACTCCTTGAAAATATCACTTAATATGAAGCAGTCCAGTCATATTGCTAATAAAGCAGTTCAATATTACATTAAGACAATTAAGTGATTAAGAACATATTTATGACCCCTCAACAAATTTAGGGGTCCAAAGGTTTAACCTTGTCCTTTATTCTGTCATACCGTCGCAAACAATTTTCTGTGCTGTTTTCTGAGACAATTTGAGATATTGACTTGGTATTTGGTATGCGAATTGACCTCAACAAGTTGCAAATCGAAATTGACTTTTCTGTAGATTCATTAATTTTAGTAGGAGTTATTGCCCATTGGATTTTAAAACTATAGGTACTGTGGCCTGGAGGGCCACAAAATGATACCCCCCACTCCCCATGTATAAGATCCCCAATATAATTTGTGACAAAAATAGTTATAATTGCAAAATTCCTGGTAAACAGGAAGTAGACGGTCAGCAATCCTAAAATCGTCATTGCAGTATAATACATCATTCTAAACTTGCATACAAAATTTCAAGTTGCAGTCATAGGTAGTTACTGAGAAAACTGTTACGGAAAGTTTCTACGATTGACAAAAGATCTCGAAAATTAACTAAGTCAGTAAACAGGAAGTAGATGTCCTGCAATCCTGAAATCGCTACTTGCGGTATAGGACATCATTATAAACT
>MJUU01067331.1:83690-102631 GCA_002080025.1 Modiolus philippinarum | reverse complement strand
GTTTGAGTTTTATCCAGATTTATCTAATTTTGTAGGAGTTATTGCCATTTAGATTATCAAACTATACAAAATTACAGATTTCTAGACATTAATTTGGTATTTGAGTTTACCTTGATAAGTTACAGATTGAGGTGTAGTAATGTCTAAATCTATCCGTATTTGTTGTCTCCCTTTTCCAAACTTTTTAAAACTGTTTCAGATATTGACTGAATATTTGATATGAGAGTTTAACTATGATAACTTATAGTTTCATCATAATTTATTTATTTTTTGTATTACAATCATTACCATGAAGAGGGCATTTGTATTGTTCTAATGTAGGATTTAATAGTGTCCCCTGTAAAAAACTGTCCAGTCTCACAATTGTTACCTATGATAAAGTCCAAGAACAGAATAAAACGCTGGTGTGATTTCTTTCGATCTCATTGGTAGTTTTCAATAGAAACACAACACACCTGGACACAATTTCACAGGACACTATTTTGGCTTACAAAATGCTTTGTTTTGGGTCCTTTTAACCTGGATATGGGACGTTGTCTCCTTGACATTTACCCCATTTCCTTTCTTTTTCATACTAACACTTTAAGGACGTTTTCTGGTCAATTTTAAAATAACAAGGATTTCAATTAAAGGTGATTTTTTTGTTAGAAAATCAACAAAGAATTAATTTAAGCCAAAAAAATCAATAAATTACTGATGAAGTATTTGAGGAACAAGTGATTCAAAAAATGGCGGGAAACCAAACTCCTCTGCATTTTTCATAGGTTTAACATGAATAATGTTTATTCAATAATGAATGTGACAAAATAACACCAACTGAATAAAATTTTGACAGAATGTTCAAAAAGATGTATAAAAGGAAATTATGGGAAAAAATTAGGGGGTTACCGGGCAAAAAATTATTCGGCTTTTACATGGATAAAATCAGAGAAGTCCGAAAATCTGACAGAAATACATAAACATGACCAGCAAACATCCTTAAGTTAACACTTATGCTTTGAAACTTATGTCTTCTATCCAGTTCTAGATATATAGAGTTATACAAACACTGTTGTTATTCAAGTGTGAATGACCAGGACTCTTTTCAAACTAATAATATTTTTAGATAATATTAAAAGAAACAAAAAGTCTAAAAAAAATCTTCCTTTGGAATACATAACTTAATACTTCATTGTTAACAAATGAATAAATTACCGTACCTATGCTATCACAATATTTCTTCAGTTGTCATACTTAATCCATAGGCCACACATATAGCAAAAATACTTACTTTTCTTATTTCTTCTAATCTTTCATCATCTTCCATGAAAAATGTCAGATACTGATAAGATACATCAACATCACAGTTCCCTCCCTTTTCTTTATGTTCTTCTACAGTGGCTCCACCACCCGAAAATGCATATTTATTTATCTAAAATCAATAATAAGAAAGATGAAGTAAAGTTAGCATCTATGACCAAAATAAAAAATAAAACACTTTTTTTCAGTTTACTGCCTTATAATGTACAAATACAAAATGTAAAAGAGGGGGCATCAGGGTGTCTTATCCAGAAATTATTAAACTTTCAAAACCTGAATTCCTGAGAAACTTAATATTTGAATTTGAATCCTGGAAAATGACTTTGCTAATCCTGGATCCTGTTAAGGGTTAATCCCGAACTGCTGCTGAATAAAATGGCTTATCCTGACATCCAAAAGAGGTCTGGCCCCCCTCGTTAATGGTGAGTTCACATGTACTGCATTCTGATACATTTTGGATAAAATTTCTAAAATTAAAAATATTTAATAAACAGGATGTCATCGTTTTTGTCTTGTGATACATGTATACTGAGTTGGTCATTTGTGATTTCAATCAAATTACAAACAATATGTCAGCTGTCAATTCTATTGCTAAGAGCATAAGAATGACTAAGATATAACACTGGCATTTCTTTTCCGTAATAATCGAAATTGAAAATCTAAGCAATCTCTGATAGGTAGACATGTAATCTGCAAAATTAAAACTTTTCAATGTGAATTTTATTCCAACAACTGATCCACAAAAACATATTTTGCATACAATAATTAATTTCAACAACAAGTATATTTCAAAACTGTACATATCTGTTTCATGAGCCAGAGATATGCAAAACACTTGTCTTAAAATGTAGAAGGAACTACCCAGACATCCACAAATGATGTTCTCTGTTAGCAGTTCCCACATTTGAATATCCACATTTCTCGCAACAGTAATGTATAGATGAATAGTATTCCTAAAAACACCATTATCCCACTTATGTATTTTACCACTCAGCACTATTCTTTACAAACAAATTGGGAAATTCATACCAGAAATAACTTGAGTATGTAAATCAAAGTAAGATATGAGTTTGTACTTTAGGTGTTAATTCAGAATTTGGTTACTCTTGATTTAAAGTAAATAAAAGAAAATGTGTCCATGGGACATGGATGCCCCCGTCAGATATATATCAGGGAAACAGGAAGTAGATGAGTCACAGACTTGAAAAGGGGAGACAAGCTACAACTCATCATACCAAAGCTTCAGACCAAATATCAAATCATTCCTTTATACACAAGCCGAGGAATCCTTGAAGAAAATTTCGGACGTACGTACAGACGGACAAGGGTAAAACTTAATGCCTCTGTCGCCTAACAGCGGGGGCATAAAAATTTCTCAAATGCATTAACACAACCTAATAAACTTTTGACACAGAATATGTCTCACCTTTCCCATGCATCACATAAATCTGCACATTGATCCTCAGCAGCAGTCATTATACCAAATGTAAGTCATAATTTGTGTGCACTATACCTGCTTGCTAAAATGATATATGGGTCAAGACCACCATCTGAATGTGTATAATCCTTAGGATGCAACTGCATGTCAAGTATCGAGCGGCTGCAAAATTTCAAAGTCACTGCAACATGACTGTGGGGGCATAGACATAGAATGCCAATTAAACTTATTACAATCATGATAATGCAACTGCATACTAAAGATCAATGGGCTACTATGAGTGGTTGATGTTAAACGGACACCAAAAAAAACTTAAACATTTGATAAACAGTGCAAAATTTCAAAGTCAGTGGAACATGATTGCGGGGGCATAGACATTAAAGGCCACTGAAACTGATTTGTACTGATGCTAATGCAACTGCAAACCAAATATCAATGGGTAACTAAGAGTGGTTGATGCTAAACATACCCAAGAAAAAACTTAAACATTGATAACAGTGCAAAATTTCAAAGTCAGTGGAGCATGACTGAGGGGGCATAGACATAAAAGACCACTGAAACTGATCTATAGTAATGCTAATGCAACTGCATACCAAATATCAATGGCCAACTATGAGTGGTTGATGCTAAACAGACACAAGAAAAAAACTTTAACATTGATAAAAAGTGCAAAATTTCGAAGTCAGTGGAGCATGACTGTGGGGGCATAGACATAAAACGCCACTGAAACTAAGCTGTACTGATGCTAATGTAACTGCATACCAAATATCAATGAGCAACTATGAGTGGTTGATGCTTAACAGACACAAGAAAAAAATTAAACATTTGAAAAAAACAATTCAAAATTTCAAAGCCAATGGAGCATGACTGCGGGGGCATAGACATAAAACACCACTGACACTGAGCTGTACTGATGCTAATGCAACTGCATACCAAATATCAAAAGGCTAGCACAGGTGGTTGATGTTAAACAGACCCAAGAAAAAACTTAAACAATTGTGGCTGCCGCCGCCGGAATCACCATACCTATGTCTCACTTTTTTCGACTATCATCATAGGCTAGACAAAAACTTAAACATTTGAAAAAAACAATTCAAAATTTCGAAGTCAGTGGAGCATGACTGCGGGGGCATAGACATAGAACGCCACTGAAACTGAGCTGTACTGATGCTAATGCAACTGCATACCAAATATCAATTGGCTAGCACAGTTGGTTGATGTTTAACAGACCCAAGAAAAAATTAAACAATTGTGGACGTTGCCGTCACCGCCGGAATCACCATTCCTATGTCTCGCTTTTGTCTACTATCATCGAATGCTTTACAAAACCAGTTAATAGACCTTTCAGTGTACACGTGTATTTAGTGATAATTCAGACATGATCAATCCTACAACTAGCTCCTGACTGAAGATTAAATACATACATCATTTACCTTTGTTTTTATCTGTTTGTCTGTATCTGTTAAGAAGATAGATGAATTAGGATCACTTGCACTCATTTTACTTTGTGCACCTTGTAATGCAGGGAAGAATGTTGAATGCATCAATGCAGGTTTCAGACAACCCATTCTAGGTGCTACATCTCTGGTCATTCTAAAGTAGGGATCCTATTAAAAATCAAAATTAATGTATGGCTTTCAGAATATCAAATGTTGTTACTTAACAGTTTCTTAAGCATTGAATTTGGTTTAATATATTGCAAACTTATATATGACAAGTTAACATTCTGATCCCTAATTTACGGATTGAAAAATTTGAAAATGGAATATAGTAGAACTGTGCATGTTAACTTTGGGTGAAGATACATTTTTCTGTCCATGAATGGTGCTCTGTGTAATTTATGTCTTGTCATAAATATTTATCATAATGTTAGTTTTCAAACATATGACTGTTCAAAGTGGAATTGTCTCCTCTTGAATAAAAAAAAAACTTTCATGCACATCTTACATGTAAGATAACATTCTTTGGTATGAAAAGATTTGCAGAATTCAGGAAGATTAGCACTTCTAATGTCTTTACCTTGTTTATTAAATCACAATTTCCATCAATTGAATTATCTTCCCATGATTTTGTGAGCCCAGTTTATATTCCTTTGAAGAAACATAAGTTGTTGAATTTGACATATGCAGAATTCTAGTGACTTCGATATTATGTAATTTATGTTTATATTTAGGTAGTGGATCTACACAGTGTACATTTTGTAGAAACTACCCTTAAAGAAGGAAAAATACTTATAAGCTTGCTATTTTTATCATGCAATAATTAAGTCCTGCAGAATTATCTCCCCTAAATAAGTAAGACTTGTTTTACATAACTTTATGTAATACAATAATACAATGATAAGACAACAAATTGTATGAATTGATGGATGAACACTTGTGAAACAAAGTTAAACAACATTTCCTCTTCATGTTTTACTGAAGGGGGCAAAAACCAAGACAGTAATACTAATATTCCACCTTCATGCACTTCTGGTCACAAACAAGATATTGATGATGTTACTAATGCATTCATTTTAAAGTGAGGATAGCCTTTGGTAAGTAGGGTTTTCCAATACAGAAATAACTATTTCACTTTACATACAAGGAAATCTAAATTACCTGATCTATTGCACAAGGAATGAGACATGGTATATTATTTTTGTTGTTAAATATCTGTGGAAATGACGAGCTAAAACTAGGTGCTGCTTGAATGGCCGGAAAACTGATCTTCCCTATACAACTACTGTCGTCAAAACCAAATATACCCTTGACCTGGTTAAAGGTCACTAACTTCTGTACACGACACATGTTTCTGTAGAATGCAGGACTTTGTCTACAAAGAAAAAACAAACACTCAATCATCTAAAACTGTAAAAAAAGTTTTTATTACTGTTGTTTTTGTTTTTTCTGTTCCACACTGATTTAATTCTAGCCTCTTCAATTTTTTACCTATTCTGTTTTAGCTCATTGTTATGTGATGACTTTCAAAATATTCCATAGAACCATGATAACTTTGTCCTTTATTACAGTGTCAACATTTTCAATTCCATTGTAATTATAATTTTCACAGATACCTTCAAAAAGTACTTCAAAATTCAAGATTCAAGGACTTTTAAGAACACATTTTGTCAAAACTGAAAATCCATCTGAATTAAAATGGTCTGTTTCAGTCAATTAATGCATTATCCCCCCTTCCTTATTAAAAATACAATCTTTCTTGTATAATAGGGTCTGTAAGTCTCGTTCTACTTTCACTTTCAAAGTCCAGAACTCTAATATATAATGCACTGAAACCGTCATCCGACTTCATCACTTCCAGGGCAAACTTCACTTGACGTTACTTAGAAAATGCGTTATTATGTTAAATTTCAGTCTAGGTTAAGGTTATAAAGTGTATAATTCTTCAAGGATAAAATATTCTGGTTCAAAGAAAACGAATCCCACTCTTAATTTGAGCTGTAAACTAAAAATCCAACAATTTCTCATAGTACTACATAGGCACAATGTACCCGGTAACAACATTTCACACATATTCTCGAAGGTCACATGACGAGACTTACAGACCCTATTGTTTTCATTGAGAAAAATATTACCAAAATTTTGAAATAAATTATAAAAGTCTTACAAAATTACTTTCTTCTTACATCAAAATTAACAAACATGGTACTCACGATATATAATCAAAATCACTAAATATAAATGTTTTTTCTGCATCAAAACCACATGCTATAATGTCCTTGACATTTTCATAAGCAAGTCTATTGGCCTCTTCTATAGTCAGATCCTTCCATAGAAACTTCTCATCATCTGTCAATTGTATAACTAACGGCACATCAAAAGTCTCTTGCAGCCATCTACAATATTGAAATATTAATCATGTGTGAACTTTTGAACAAATACTAATATTCTATGAACTTGACAAACAAGAAATCTGTTCATCTTTCTACCTACTGGGGTACAAAGAGCTCATCTAGTGTGAGTTTGTGTTTTATTGTTGAAGACTGAGTACGTTCCCAGTTTGTCATTTATACTTATGGTGGATTTACTTGTTGCATCTTAACAAAAAGTTTTCATATTTCTTTTTAGCTCACCTGACCCGAAGGGTCAGTGTGAGCTATTGCCATCACTTGGCGTCCGTTAACTTTTTTTCCCGTCGTCTGTTAACTTTTCACATTTTCATCTTCTCCTCTGAAACCACTGAAGCAAATTCAACCAAACTTTACAGGGATGATGTACTAAAGGTCCTTTACAAAGATTGCTCATTTGTTCCGATCTGACAAAAAAACATGGCCGCCAGCACGGAACTTAGGTTTAACGTTGGACCCTATGGGAAAAATCACATTTTCATCTTTTCCTCTGAAACCGCTGAAGCAAATTCAACAAAACTTTACAGGAATGATATACTAAAGGTCCTTCACTAAGAATGCTCATTTTGTTCTGATCCGATAAAAAACATGGCCGCCAGCACGGAACTTAGGTTTAACATTGGAACCTATGGGAAAATCACATTTTCATCTTTTTCTCTAGAACCGCTGAAGCAAATTCAATAAAACTTTACAGGAATGATGTACTAGAGGTCTTTCATTATGAATGCTCATTTTGTTCCGATCCGATAAAAAACATGGCCACCAGCATAGAACTTAGGTTTAACATTGGACCCAATGGGAAAATCACATTTTCATCTTTTCCTCTGGAACCGCTGAAGCAAATTCAACAAAACTTTACGGGAATGATGTTCTTCAAGTCCTTCATTAAAAATGCTCATTTTGTTCCCATCTGATAAAAAACATGGCCGCAAGCGCGGAACTTGGTTTTCATGGCCGCAAGCGCAGAACTTGGGTTTAACATTGGACCCAATGGGAAAATCACATTTTCATCTTTTCCTCTGGACCGCTGAAGCAAATTCAACCAAACTTAACAGGAATGATGCACTAGAGGTCCTTCACTATGAATGCACATTTTGTTCCGATCCGAGAAAAAACATGGCTGCCAGCGCGAAACTTAGGTTTAACATTGGACCCAATGGGAAAAATCACATTTTCATCTTTTCCTCTGAAACTGCTGAAGCAAATTCAACACAACTTTACAGGAATGATGTACTTCAGGTCCTTCACTAAGATTGCTCATTTTGTTCTGATCCGATAAAAAACATGGCGGCCAGCACGGAACATTAACATTGGACCCCAAGGGAAAATCGCATTTTCATCTTCTCCTCTGAAACGACCTAAGCAAATTCAACCAAACTTAAGAGGAAAGATGAACTAAAGGTTCTTAACAAAGATTTCTCATTTCGTTCCGATCCGATAAAAAACATGGCGGCCAGCATGGAACATAGTTTAACATTGGACCCTATGGGAAAATCACATTTTCATCTTCTCTTCTGAAACAGCTTAAGCAAATTCTACCAAACTTTACAGGAATGATGAATGGAAGGTCCTTTACAAAGATTGCTCATTTTGCTCCAATCTGATGAAAAACATTGCTGGCGGCATTGAACAAAGTTTAACATTGAATCCTATGGGAATCACATTTTCATCTTTTCCTTTAAAACCTCTTAAGCAAATTCAACAAAACTTTACAGGAATGATGTACTAAAGGTCCTTTACAAAGATTGCTCATTCCATTCTGATCAGATGAAAAACATGGCTATCAGCAAGGAACATAGTTTAAAATTGGACATTATGGAAAAATCACATTTTCATCTCCCCTGAAACTGCTGCAGCAAATTTATAGGACTGGTGTACTAAAGGTCCTTTACAAAGATTGCTCTAGTTTCTTTTGTTGTGTAAAAAACGATATACAAAGAGTAAAGTATCTTTTCCCAAAAAAACCATTTTCACTGTTATTTCTCTTTTACAATACAATATTTTCTATTGTCCATACCTACTGTCCTTTAGTGCTTAATGACAATATCTTTAAAAGTATTCTGTAAATACCCCAAACCACCTTAATTTGTAAATTTCACAACTATTCTTTGAGTAAACTATCAGTTTTCTGCCAATCTTTTCATAAATGATCAACTAACTGAACAGAAAGTCACTGTTTCTTCCATTAAGGCCTATAAAAAATAGCACTAATGAAGCCTCTCTTCATGTTGTTTTCTATTCTTTCCCAATACATATTAATCTGGAGTTATAAAATGACTCTCTTCTTTCGATTTGGAAACAGAGCTATGTTCTAATTCCAACAATATTTTTTAGCACATGCGTATATTTTTTTTTACAGAAGGACATTCGTAATGTTCAATTTCACATTTTATTCATTCAATATTCATTTTATTTTGTGTAAATAACATTTTAAATAATGAATCACCCAAAAATCCACATCAAACAATGACAAGAATAGCTACTAAATCTAAGACTCGGAACTGAAATTGACATTACCGTAACCTAGCAACGAATGCGTTGTTGTTATGAAATCCAATCTATGTTGCATATCATGCTCTACGATTTAAATATAAAATTTTTAATTGTTAATGTTAATAAAATTATAAATATGAGTTTTATTCTCTTTCTTTTCTTTTTTTTGCTTCAAAAATAACACAACTAAGTAGTCATATAAATCAGAAATACAACCAGCTCACACTTATTACTGCTTCGATTTTAAAATATCCGTATTTTATATAATTATAACAGATTATTTGTATTAATTTACAAGCTTATGAGCCACTTGTATTGATAAAACAATGAATATGGATTTCTTTATGTCCATTTATGTGTGTTTGTATGCAGTTTTTTGACATATTTCAATTCTAGTGCAAAACCAAATATTGCTCTCTAAGAGCAGCTTCGAATATTCAAAACTCTTGTTAAGTATATTAGAATCGAAATAGATTATTGCAATTGGTCTCTATGCAAATTAGAACATGGTCAGACCTTATATTTGTCTGCATTTTATACCTTGCTATAGCTCGTTATAAATTATTGACAAATATAAGGTCTGCTCATGTTCTAATTCGCATAGAGCCCGCTTGCAATAATCTATTTCTTAAACAATGACAATAATTTTTGTTTATGAATTGTAAATGTAAATGGTAAAAGATGCCCCTGATGCATTAATATTGCTTCCCAAGAATGGCCATGACCTGTGTGTCATTACAACTCCTGTAAAATGATATGTAATGTGGTTACGACTTACTTTGTAAATATAAATGGTATAAGATGCCCAAGATGCATTGCTTCTGATGAAGGGCCTCGACCTGTGTACAAGAAAAATGGTTTCCCTTGTTCTACAAGATTTAAGATTTGATGCATATCCCTGAAAAATAAACAAATTGTAAAACAATCAGAATACATTAGTGTAATTTTTGGAAGTCACTGTAAATTGCATTTAGTATACCATAGTCAATAGTCTAGACTCTGATTATTCTTTATAAATCAAGTGTCAACAATATAAACAGAAAATATGATAATTTACACCAAAATGTAATTTTGTAACTTATGCTTACTATCAATAATCCCATTTTTCACCCATTTCTTAAATGTTAAAGTTAAAAAAAAATCTTTACACTTAATCATACCTACAAACTTTTTCAAACGTGCATGGGAGTTTCATGCGTGAGTAAACTCTCAGTAAATCATAAATCATGTAAAATGGGCTTTAAATTCACTTTCCTGTTGTTTCTATACGAGGTTGTAAACCAATGAATCATTGTAAATAAAGAAATTTAAGGCTCAATTGCTCTTTGAAAATTTCCAATTCAATAATCTCATGAAGGAAATTACCTACAATAATTCGTAAAGGTTCCGCGGAACCTAGTGTCTCGCCTGCTCATTCCACTATCATTCTAATTTCGTCTTTATTAAGATGTACTTGCTAAGTAGAATTCAAAGAAACTACTGGTGTTTGACATACAAAATTTATGAAATCTAACCAATGAATTGTTTTTGACTAAAATTCATCAAAACACATGGTTGCAAAGAAGAATTCCCAAAAATTGCTTGTCTTTGAGAGTTTCAGGAAATTTACCAAAATTGGAACCATATTTTTTGATTCCTAAGTTTTCAGAATTATGTCTTGTATGAAGAAATGGCCAAGATATTTGATTGTATGCAAAAATTTCAAAAATTGTTAGTCTTGAACATTTTCAGGAAATTTACCAAAGTTGGAACCGGAATAAAATTCTGAAAGCTTATTGTGCATCTATGGACTATATGCAACAATTCTACATCAAAACTAAAGTCCTTATTCACAATTTTGTTAAAAAATTGTTGAAATATGGACCTAAATAGAAAATTTAGCCAAATTCATTAAAGCAGAAAATATACATGTAGCTAGGTCAAGGTGACATAATTCTGGTATGGATGTTGGTCACTACTAAAGATGTAACCACTTACCAATAATCATCAGTCTATGGCATATAGTTGCTGAGATATGGTGCAAACAAAAAAATTTCATGGAAAAAAACTAAGTCCAACTAATGGAAAAATATGGAAAAAATTGGAATTATTTTTTTCAAAAAATAAACTTGGGAAACAATAATAAGGTTGTACTGAACATTATGTCAAAATTTCATTGATATTGAATATGATTTGAGAAAGTTATTGAAGTTCAAAAAAACTTTAACATTTGGATTAACCAAATTTTAACGACGCTGACGCCGACGGAATCTATGCTCGCTTTGTCTCGCTTTCGCGACATTCATCGCAGGCGAGACAAAAAGTGATAGTTGGGCAGGTATGCTTCATTAAACATTTTCACTTTCAGATACTACTCGGTATTAGTTCTTTTTTTTTTTGGCCAGTTGCCTTAATGTTATCACCCACTATATAATACTGTGGAAGTACTTTTCTTCGTGGACATCAATTTTCATAATTTTCATAAAATTTTCTTTTTCGTGGGTACTAAAATTTGTGGTATCAAATTCCATACATCAAAATTCTAGCGAACATATACATTTTGTTGGGAACTTAGAATTTCGTGATTCTTTATGATGTAAGGTATAATAACTACAAATGAATTTATTATTGGCACATTCATAACTTAATCTTGTCATGAATGTAACATTAATATCAGTTATGAATTTACTAGTTTTATCATGACAACAGCATTGGTGGATCTAGCTATAGATGGGGTTCTGAGGGTTTTGAATTCCAGTAAGGCCAAGACAAGTTATTTTTATGTTTGGCATCAGCGCACGCATTGAAAATATGTGATTTTTTACAAAAAAAAACAAGAGATCTTTTCCATTCTTTGCATTTAAAATTGTGGTTTAAGTATCAATAAAGGCGACAACGAGAAATATATTCTTAATAGGAAACTCTTAAAATGGACTGTCAAAAACTGAAATTAGAAAAATGAGCATATTTAAAAAATATTCTTACTAAATTCAATTGGATTCTGAAACTTTACCTTTAATTAATGAATTGAAACATCAAATGGTGGGTTTTTTAAAAAAATTCTTAGTCTTGCTTTTTGTTTTGATATTTGTATAAAGTATCAGAAAAACTAACTAATCTCACCTTTGTGAGAAAAATATACCCCTTTTAAGAAAGTGATGTGCTGGTTTCCCAGAAAGTTTTTCAATTCTCTGTATAAGCTCATCATCAACCTTGGTACTACCAAATCTCTCTGCAATCAGATAAGATGAGATCATAAATATATTTTATATTCCAATTAACAGCTACATAAATTTATGCACAAATGTAACTATAGCTGTCGCTGACTGGCAGCCAGTTATACACCCTGAATCAATATGGTAAGGGAAAATTTTAGTGTGTGTGGACATATTACATGTGTGGATTTAATGCCTCAGATATAAACGAGGCTTGGTCATTTTTTAGAGAAATTTTTATAGATATTCTTGACAGCGTTGCCCCTCTTAAAGAAGTTCCGGTGAAACAAATGACCGAACCATGGATGTCGGCGGAAATTTTGGAAAATATTCAGCTGAGAGATAAATTATTTAATAAATTTAAAACTTCCAAAAAGAAGGAAGATTATAAAAATTTTTGTAAAATTAGAAATTATGTTCAAAGATTATGCAAAACTGCAAAATCTGAATTTTTCAGTAATCAAATTGAAGAAAATAAATATAATCCAAAACAACTTTGGAAGAATTTTAAAGATTTAGGATATCAAAAAGATCCTAAATCAAATTCAAATACAGTTCTTAATATAGATGGACAAAACTGTCATGATAATATCCAAATATCAAATAGCTTTAATAAATTTTTTACAACTATTGCTGCAGAGCTGGTTGAAAAGCTACCAAATGCAAAGGGTTTGTATAGTGCCACTTCAAACATTGTAAAATCTTTTT
The DNA here is from genome assembly GCA_002080025.1 of Modiolus philippinarum. NCBI lineage: Eukaryota > Metazoa > Mollusca > Bivalvia > Mytilida > Modiolidae > Modiolus > Modiolus philippinarum. Next base: position 89,652 of record MJUU01067331.1, on the reverse strand, counting down.
ATGTTCAGAGAAGGAAATTAGATATTTGTACAAGTTTTAATTTAAAACATGTAACAGAGGATTTTGTCTATAAGGAGCTGTGTAGTTTGAATATAAGTAAGAGCATGGGCCTTGATGGCATTCCTGCCAAGTTTTTAAAGGATGCAGCCCCAATTTTGAAAATTCCCATTGATTCCTGATTAATTTATTCATTTCCGAAGGTACGGTTCCTGATGATCTGAAAATGGCTAAAGTTAAGCCTCTTTATAAGAAAAATGATAGACTCAAGCCTGAAAATTACAGGCCAGTTAGTATTTTGAGTATTGTGTCTAAAATTCTGGAAAAAGCAGTGTATAAGCAACTGGAAAAATTTTTGATTTCTAATAATTTATTATTTGAGTTTCAATCAGGCTTTAGAAGTTCTTTTTCAACTGACTCTTGCCTCATACATCTAATTGATCATATCAAAACACAAACAGCCAAAGGTCTTTTTACAGGCATGGTTCTTTTAGATTTACAGAAGGCTTTCGATACTGTCGATCATTCAATATTGTGTGAAAAGCTGGAAGTTATTGGGGTAAGATCCATTTCATGGTTCGAGTCCTACTTGACAAATAGAAAACAGGTCGTTAGTGTTAATGGAGTAGTTTCAGAAGTGTGTAATATCACATGTGGTGTCCCTCAGGGCAGTTTACTGGGTCCACTATTATTTTTAATTTATGTCAATGATGTTCAAACTAGTATTGACTCGGACTGTAAAGTTTTAATATATGTAGATGACACTGCTATCTTATTCTCCCATAGGGATCCTGGAGTTATTTCTCAGAAATTATCTCGTATGTTGGAGTCTTGCCATGAGTGGTTAACAGATAACAAATTGTCCTTACATTTGGGAAAAACGGAGAGCATATTATTTGGACCAAGTCGCAAACTTAAGGTGTCTGCAGGGTATTAATTTCCTATTATAGAATTTTGTAAAATTTTCTGTGTAGAAACATAATTGTTTTATTGTTCAAAATGTAAAATAAAATTTGGGGGTCACCGTGCATTTAAGCGCAAAATCTGAAATTGAAAATTTCAGGATTTTACATAGAAATGATAGGGGAAATGATCGTATGAGAGGATAGTTTGAAAAACCTATTATAGAATTTTTTCATACTTTGCATGTGTTTAATTATCATTATATAGTTTACATATAAAAAATAAAAATTAGGGGTCACCGTTGAAATAAGAAAGAAAAATTGCAAAATGTTAATTTCTCTACTGATATCTTTGTTAAAATATTTTATCAAATTATCTCCCTTGAATAATTTCTCTGTTCTGTAAATCCAGCAACAAATTTAAAGCTCATGTGTTTTAACTCACGTTTTTGTAATGAAAATGTTATAAAAATGATTAGGAATATGAATTTTAAATATATTTGAACTTTCTTTTCATTTTAAATAACTATTTTGTTAAATTTCTCAATGAATAAAACCTAAATGAACAATTATTAGACAAAAATGGCAGAATAATACCACTGAGACACCTTAAATCATTATTGCCGGGAGTATTTGGTATTTCTTGCAATGTATTAAAATTGAGTCTACAAATTTTGTGAAATATTTGGGAATTATAATTGATCAGTTTTAAAACGGGGAATATATTGTAAATTCTATAGTGAAAAAAGTGAATCAAAGACTTAAATTTTTATATAGATATAAAGATTGTTTGAATTTTCAATCTAGGAAAACATTATGTTCTTCTCTGATCCAATGTCACTTTGATTATGCATGTGCAAGTTGGTACGAAGGTATATCAAAACAAATGAGGAAGAAACTTCAAGTGGCTCAAAATAAGATTGTAAGATTTATTTTACAATTACATCCTAGAGAAAGTGTAACATTTAGTGAATTTGAAAAAGTAGGTTTTTTAAATATCTGTAATAGAGTTAGACAACTGAGATTAAATCATGTATTCAACATTTTTAATAATATATGTCCGAAATATTTGCATTTAAATTTTGCTAGAAATGAATCACCTTTCAACACAAGATTTAGTAAGAAAAATTTTTTGATACTGACAATTAAAGGATGTGAATCAAGCACCTTTTTTTATAACGGTATAAAGGATTGGAATTCACTACCAGAAAGTGTTAAAAGTTGTTCAAAAAAATATTGTTTTAAAACTCAGGTTAAAAAATTTTTGATGGATAAATTTAAATCCATAAGTGTAAGTGATTTTGTTTTTTACTAATTTCACTTAAGTGTTTACTAGTCAATTATCTGTGATAAAGATTAAATTTTTGTGATATTTTGTCTGTGCCAACCTGGTGTGTACTGGGAGTCTTCTCATTTTTCAGGACCCCACTGGAAATAAAGTTCAATATTTAACTTTTGTGGGTTATCCTAAGATATTAGGCTGCAGTAACTAATTTCTTATTTTAACTTATTTTACTTCAATATTTCTCAGTCTATATCTCAATATCATTCATACTTTTATTTATTTTATCTTAGTAACTTATTTTAGTGCTAAATAGCCTGCAAATATATAAATCATTGATCTTACTTATGGTTGTATATCATTTGTTATGACATATCCATCACTGTCTGCATTGTATTGTGTTTTAATTTATGTTATGCCTTTTATCTTGAATAAATATTATTATTATTATTATTGTGGACACAGTTAGCATGTGGACACAATGATATATCTCCCTGTTGTTTCCAGCAAATATGCAAAGTTGAATTGTCTCCCCTTCAAAATTTCAAGCAGCTGAGCAACTATACTATACTTCATGCACATCTTGAGGTGGTATACTACAACCCTGTAACATTTCATCAAAATACAAGAACCAATTTAGAAGTACACATGCTGACAAAGTACCTCCTTCTTTTTCAAAGAAAATATTTCAAAGTTGAATTGTCTCCCCCTCAAAATTTTGGACTGCAAAAATATTACTTCATGCACAACTTCAGGTTGTATACTACAACTGTACGGTAATACATCAAAATCCAAGCAGTCATTTACGAGGACATGTGCTGACAATTAAGATTCCTGTCCCCTTTTTTTCAAACTAAAATTCAAAGTTGAATTATCTCCCCTTTAAAAATTTGGGTAGCATTTCTATTATTTCATGATCATCTTCAGGTGGTGTTCTACAACTGTGTGACATTTCATCAAAATCCGTGCAGCTGTATAGGATGAAATGCCCTGAAAAGGTACATGGACACACGGACAGGTGATCTGTATATACCCTAACTTTTGTTCACAGGGGTATAAATATTTATTAAATGTACAACATCATATACATGTATTTTACACAAGTATAGATGACACATGAGAGTAGAGAGCAGTCAGGAAACCCCATACCCACTCATTTTTAGTTTATGTTAGTTTATGTTTTCTATTAAGGTATTATTTGAGTCTCCCCACACCTCACTACTATACAGGTGGGGAAGTGGTTGAAATATTGAGCTCTCGTTTAAATGAGGTAGAAATGTTGTTTACCATAGATGCATAATTATAAAAGTTATTTCCAATAAAAAAAAATACTAATATTTTTCAAGTTTTTCATTCCTATCTTTTGAATTTATATGAAAACAACGTATATTGCCACAGGTGAACGTATAGGTGCATATACGATGCACAAATCGGCATAAAAGATCAAGTTAGTGTCTGTCTTTCAAAGTGGATCCCAAAAAAGGCCATTTTTAGATTTTTTAAAAATGTATACGGATTGCCAATATCCCTGTTAATCCATGTGCAAATTTTTATGTCCGCGGTTTGTAGCATTTCTCCAGAATAAAAGTTCAAACACGATCGAATTTTTATCTCCTATGCATTTGTAGTAGAGTTGGCTATGAAGTTATCTTTCTTTAAATTTTGTGTTTTTAAAATTGACCAATGATTATTATATTTTTGATAAAATCATTTTAATTTTCATACTTTATCTATTTAAAAAGTATTTAGTTTCTTTAAATAGAATAATTTATAAATATAATGGTCTTTAAATTTCTAATTTTGTTAATTTAAATTTCTATTTATAGATTTTACAGGAAAATTTTTATATTTGATATAGTCAATGTTGATACAATTGTAATTGCTTTAGGGCTATCTCATAACCCAAATTAGGAGGTCCTCAACTTCCAAAAATTGTCTCAATGCAAAGTATTTCATATCTATCATTAAATTTATTTGCTGTTTGGACCTTTGGAAATATTGTTTAATAAAAGTAATACTTGACAGTCTGATTTATTTGAAGCCAACAAATGGTTTAGTGAAATACCACATTCGAACTACTTAGCAGGCGACCTGATAAAGCCACACTTGGTGTCCGTCTGTCAGTCTGTCATCACTGGCGTCCGTCGTCTCCTGCTACATTTTGGTCCCGCGAGGCGGATGTGGTATTATATATATTGCTACACCATTTTTATTCAAAAATATCAACAAAATTTGGAAAAAGTATAAGAAAAACTCTAGGCTTTATCTCATAGCCCAAATTAGGAGGTCCTCGACTTCCAAAAACCGTCTCTATGAAAGGTATTTCATATCTATCATTAAATTTATTTGCTGTTTGGACCTTTGGAAATGTTGTTTAATAAAAGTAATACTTGACAGTCTGATTTATTTGAAGCCAACAAATGGTTTAGTGAAATACCACATTCGAACTACTTAGCAGGCGACCTGATAAAGCCACACTTGGTGTCCGTCCGTCAGTCTGTCATCACTGGCGTCCGTCGTCTCCTGCTACACATTCTTTCTGAGGTTTCTTTCAGGAATCAACTTTGTACATGTTGTAAAAATAGGAAAATGTCAACAAATCTCTCTAAAAGTATACCAAATAGTAACCACCCTTATATTACACCTAAAATACAAAATTACACTTTTCCAAAAAACTTGAAATTTAACGAGGTGAAAATACTTAAAGTAATACATGCCCCTTTAATTGCCCCATATATTTATTTCACAGTGAGTACCAATCATTTGCGAGCTAAAAATATAATGAAAAGTCCATTTTCACCCTACTTCAAGACTTTAAAAAAGTGGATCCTAAAAAAGGCCATATGCAGAAATCAATTTCATATGGTTTATATGATGCATAATCATATATTTAATAATACTCCTAAATTTTGTTTCCGCTCATGCCCTTTGAGGGTGGCTAGATTTTTTTCTTTATTATCACATAGTTTTGACTATCAGACAGAGTTGGTTTTAAAACAATGATTTTTATGAATTAATCAACGACATTTGTATATTTCTCATATATCTGTTCCTTACAGCGATTGTTGCAGCATAAGATACATAGTATGTGAAATGTAAAAAAAATACCGCAAATATTAGAAATTTGATTTTTTCGTTACCATGGCTGTGTCCTCACACATCACACATCTTGTTTATTCGAGGAGATGGCAGGTAAACAAATTTACAGGGGAGACAATTTTTGTGAACTACTTCCCCGCCTGCTATAGGTTAAAATTGACGATATCAGCGTTTCGCGCCTCTAGTGGAATATCAGGTTCGATAACTCCAACATACTTGTACGAGGGTGTTTCTACCATTATGAATTAATAGAAATATGCACATTTTAATATTAATTTGCAAGCTCCCAGTTTAATTATTCGACCAATTTTTTTTTATCGTGATGATAATTGATGTGTATACTATCATAACTAAACAGTGTTTACCTGGATTTTACCTGTATTGAGACGTCTGCCGGTTGTTTACCTCTAATGTGATTAGACCCTTAAAATTCAATTACCAAGTTTGTTGTAAGTCTCAGATCGGAATATTGTTTAGGTGGGGTGTGTTTTGTATAATAAATTATGTTTGTTGTGTTTTGTGACATGTATAGCACCTGTTGATATACTCTGATCACCTGAATTAAATTCACCTGGACAAACATCTTTTGATGTGACCGGTCTATAGGCAAAATACTTGTTGCTACATTCAAGAGTAAAAATTTTACTTAATATGTTTATATCATAGATACCCTTTAGTTTTT
>MJUU01067331.1:52072-66738 GCA_002080025.1 Modiolus philippinarum | reverse complement strand
TGGAAAATTTCATGAAACTTTAAAAGACCATTTATTTTTTGAATTCTACTTAGCAACCAAACATTTTTTGCAAACATTTCATTGAAAACAGTCATTATACAAAATTAGCTGATACCAATTGTGGTATGAAAGTCTCTAAGACCAGATATTTCTTGAAATTCTACCTAGCAACGTCATCTAAATGTAGGCCAAATTATAATGACAATGTAGTGAGCGGGCGAGACATTAGGTTCCGCGGAACCTTTACGAATTTTTAGTAACGGCAGCCATGTTGTTTGACCTAAGACATACAAAATAACAAATTTGAAACTAGATACCCTTGTGATGATTAAGTTAAGTTTGGTTCCATTTGACCCAGTGGTTTCAGAGGAGAAGATTTTTGAAAGTGAGCTAACGACGGACAGACGACGGACGCCAAGTGATGGCAATAGCTCACCCTGGCATAGCCAGGTGAGCTAAAAAACCAGAGGCTCCCAGGAGCCTGTATCGCTCACCTGGTTTCAGTTGCCACAATCAACGTAACATTATAAGTTATACAGTTGATCTTCAATCTCTCAAACTTTTGTAGGTCGAACACCACCAATATCTTGAACTGTATTTAAAGTCTGATCATGTTTTCTATATTTCTTTGTTGGGCTTTTTTGACTTCCAACTTTTTCGGCAGCCATTTGAAAATGGCAGTCAACAAACAATTTTAAACACCGGTTTTGAAGTAGTGACATCAATATCCACTTGGATACAAAATTTAATTGAAATCAGATAATATTGAATTTTCCCACCTTTAATGACCATTTTGAAAATGGCAGTCAACAAACAATTTAAACATCAGTTTTGAAGTTGCAACATCAATACCTATTTGGAAACCAAATTTCCTTGAAATCAGACAATGTTTAATTTTCCCACCTTTTTTGGCAGCCATTTTAAAAATGGATGTCAACGGACAATTTCCAACACCAGTTTTGAAGTCGCAACATCAATATTTATTTGGAAACCAAATTTCATTGAAATCGGACAATGTTGAATTTTCCCGCCTTTTTTGGTGGCCATTTTGAAAATGGCAGTCAATGAACTATTTTCAACACGGCAGTTTTGAAGTCGCCACAGCATGGCAAACAGTATAGTTCGCGCTCGTATGGTGCTTACATAAAATTAACACCGTGAAGATTACTACCGTTGTCCGTTTTATTAAAAGTATGCCAGTTAGACAGAGTAATTATCGATAGTTTGTGACCTCGCCGTTCAGGTTTTTCTTCCGCCGCCATATTTGTTGGTCACATGTTTTGCGTATGCAAATTTCCGGTGCAAATTTTAGTGTTTCATAATTTCCAAGTCGCTAAATAAAAACTTTTAGAGAATTGGACACAGGCTACAAGATTACCATCACTTGCAATGTCCTGAATGAGCATAAATCATTAAAAATTGCGTTAAACTCGACTTGCACAGGTGACACATTTTATGTATCCACAAGGATACACTCGCCCTGCGCACCGTGTATCCTCAAGGATACATTCGCCTTGCGCACCGTGTATCCTCAAGGATACACCCGCCGCGAAAGGGTTAAAAGATCTGAAAGAGTATATTTATGTCATGGAAATTCTTCAGTTTTGAATTTTACCTAAAATAAGGATAATGCAATGCCATAATAAATCGATAGTTACCAATTAGTCCACTCAATATTGCTCATATCTAATCTTTTGTTTGTTTCAGTTAAAAGGATATAAAGTTGGTTTTGATATTTCTGCTGATGGTCGATATGTTACTAGTGGAGATGGAGGAGGACACATCTATACATTTGATTATAAAAGTGGACATTTATTACGGACACAACATACTAATTTAGATGTAAATCTAGACGTAGCAATTCACCCATTACTTCCATCTACTGTAGCTTGTGGTGGATGGAATGGATTTATAGAACTATGGCATTAAAGATTAAAATTTTTGTTTAATTTGTTCATATTTCATTCGGTTTAATTTTGATTGGAGAATCTGGCCAATGCTAGTATGATTTTTCACATCAAAATGTCAGACTTTGAAAAATTATTTTTGTTTGCCTGTGATAAAATTTCCTGTAAGCTAGTTATAGGGATAGGAAGGGAGGCAGCAGTGTAAACTTTTGAAAACTGTGGGTATTGTGTTGCTTATTTTAGTAGTAGGTTCATATTTGATCTGCTGTTGCATCAGTATGGGTTCATCTCAAATCCACAGTGATTATGGCCATAACCCTTCTACATGCATTAGTGAGCAGTTTTTTTTTTTATACCCTGCCACACGTAGTGGCGAGGTATTATGTGATACCCCAAGTCGTGTGTCCGTCCGTCCGTGTGTCTGTCCATCCGTGGAAACCGAAGGTTTCCGACTGATAACTAGTGAAGAAAATAACATAAGGTCTTCAAACTTGGTATGTAACTTCTTTACCTCAAAACTCAGGCCAAGTTCGATTTTGGGTTCAGAGGTCTAAGGGTTCTGGAGTTATGCCCCTTGAAACTTTGAAATTTTGCGAATTTTAGGGTTTCCTACTGATAACTTGTGAATGAAATAATGTATTGTCTTCAAACTTGGTAGGTAACTTGTATACCACAAATCTCAGGCCAAGTTAGATTTCAGGTTCAGAGGTCCAAGGGGTTCTTGAGTTATGCCCTTTGAAACTTTGAAATTTTGCGAATTTTAGGGTTTCTGACTGATAACTTGTGAATGAAATAATATATTGTCTTCAAACTTGGTATGTAACTTGTATACCACAAAACTCAGGCCAAGTTCGATTTCGGGTTCAGAGGTCTAAGGGTTCTTGAGTTATGCCCTTTGAAACTTTGAAATTTTGCGAATTTTAGGGTTCCGACTGATAACTTGTGAATGAAATAATATATTGTCTTCAAACTTGGTATGTGACTTGTATACCACAAAACTCAGGCCAAGTATGATTTTTGGTTCAGACATCCAAGGGGTTCTGGAGTTATGCCCCTTGAAACTTTGAAATTTTGTGGAACGTGGCGGGGTATCATGTAATGCACCATTACTATTTTTTTGCTTGAAACTGTTACAACCTGAAACAGTAGTCCAGCCACTTGATATTTGACATGCAGTTGCACCTATATGAGTAATTCCAGATTCCACGCTAAAAAAAAATGGGTGTGTTCCCCCCTTGGTCATGCATAAAACGATCATATCAAGATTTTTGCTAGTTATAAGAACACTGTTTAAGATTTAGACTTTTGTTATGATGGCAGCTGTTGTAGATTAATAAGCAGATTTAATAAATGCATCCTACAGCCAGACATATCCTGACTGGCAGCCATCTCACAAGCCCAACACATTTTTAGGGAGACCATTGACAGATTATTCAGACCAAGTTTGGTTCAGATAGGTTTATGGTTTTCAGAGATCTTAGAATCTGTCTTTCATAGGGTCAAATATTAACTTTGTTTCCTTAAGTGTACATCTTGCATGAATGGGTACCAGACTGACATGCCAGAAATTTTTCAGGGTTTCAGCCAAGGACTAATGAGACAAGGTTTAGTTCAAAGTGGCTTTGTGGTTTCAGACTACTTAATAATGTATTGAAGTTATTGTAAATTTACCAGTAGTATCTGCAGAAGGCCATATTGACTACTTAAGTCACTTCATTGATCAAATCAAAGCATTTAGAACAATATAAAATGCAAAATGTAAAAAAGCTGAAAGAGAACAAACAACCAATCATTTATGCACTACTTTCTCATGCAAACAGAGGGGATTTCCCATTTTGTTGGTGTGATTCCTATTTACTCTGTATGATTTTACCCTTTCTTCATCTGCATTCAAGTAATTTCCTTTTACATGTGAGAATAAGCAAAATTAGTATATAGAGAGCCGTGATATATGGCGTTTTCTCAGTTAAATAAATGTCATATTGTCACTGGTAAAAATAAAGGATTTCTAGTCACCGGATGAAGCGACATCACAATATCTCTTCAACTTCATTGTCAAGTAAAAAACTGGCGTATTGAAAAGAAAAAAATAATCTGCATCTAAAATCTCAGTTTTTGAGTAGAAAATCTATACTAGAGGCTCAGAGACTGAACCTGTATCGCTCACCTGACAAAATGCTTCTATGCCATGCATGATCAAAAATATGTTTATTACCAATGGGGTCTAATATTTAGCTAAGTTCTCCATTAGCACCCATGTTTTTGTCTTATCCTGTTGGAATGAGTAATTTTTGCAAAGGACCATCTATATAAGTAATTTTTGTAAAGTACTTTCCGTACATCATTCCTCTGCAGTTTGGTTGAATTTCTATCAGTGGTTTCATAGGAGAAGATATAAACATAGGTAATCAACGATTACAAAGTTTGCCTCGTTATGGCACGTTGTCGCAGCAACCAAATTTTGCCTGGATGCCGACATACTATCAAAATCGCATGCATATGCAAGGTTACCTGAACCACAATGTACAGTTACTGAGCTATGAACTCGAATGTATACATTAATGTAAGTCATTCATGTTAAAATATAGGTTTAAGTGACCTAATTTTGTCTGAATGCTGAGCTACCATCACAGATGCTACACATGCACATGCAAGATGATCCTACCATGTACAGTACCTGAGATCTGATACCTGACATGAACTTGAATGTAAGTCACTAAAGCAGAAAATGTAGGTCAAAGTGACCCAATTTTGCCAGGATGCTGACCTACCATCAGAGATGCATGCATGGGCAAGGTTAGATGATTGTACATTGTACCATGTACAGTGACCGAGATCAGAACTCGGATGTATACTCGAATGTAAGTCAGTCAAACGGAAAATGTAGGTCAAAGTGACCTTATTTTGCCTGGATGCTGACTTACCATCAGAGATGCATGCATGTGCAAGGTAAGATGATCCTACCATGTACAGTAACCGAGATCTGAACTTGTCCCTAAACTTGAATGTAAGTCAGTCTAGCGGGAAATGTAAGTCAAAGTTACCTAATTTTGCCTGGATGCTGACCTACAATCAGAGATGCATGCATGTGCAAGGTTAGATGATCATACCATGTACAGTGACTGAGATATCAACTCGGATGTAAACTCGAATGAAAGTCAGCCAAGCAGAAAATGTAGGTCAAAGTGACCTAATTTTGTCTGGATGCTGACCTACCATCAGAGATACATGCATGACCAAGGTTAGATGATTCTACCATGTACAGTGACCGAGATCTGAACTCCTCCCTAAACTTGATTGTAAGTCACTCAAGCGGAAATTGTAGGTTAAAGTGACCTAATATTGCCTTGATGCTGACCTACCATCAGAGATGCATGCATTGGCAAGGTTAGATGATTGTACCATGTACAGTGACAGAGATCTAAACCCAGACATAAACTTGAATGTAAGTCACTCAAGCAGAAAATGTAGGTCAAAGTGACCTAATTTTGCCTGGATGCTGACCTACCATCAGAGATGCATGCATGTGCAAGGTTAGATGATCCTACCATGTACAGTGATCGAGATCTGAACTCGGACGTTAACTTGAATGTAAGTCACTCAAGTGGAAAATGTAAGTCAAAGTGACCTTATTTTGCTTGGATGCTGACCTACCACCAGAGATGCATGCACATGCACAGTTAGATGATCTTATTATGTATAGTTACTGAGATATGAACTTGGATGTAAATTTAAATGAAAGCCACTCAAGCAGAAAATATAGGTCAGAGAGACCTAATTTTCTTTGAGGCTGTGAGATAGCCTAAGTTGCACCTGCATGCAAAGTTTGATGACCCTACCCTGTATAGTTACCAAGATAAAAACCCAAATGCGGACACGGACGAGGACGCCTGGGGTACTCCAATATTAGTTGAGGCGAACTAAAAATGTGATTTTCCCATAGAGTCCAAAACTATGTTCCATGCTGGTGGCCATGTTTTCTATTGGATTGTAATGAAATGAGCAAACTTGTACAGGACTTTCCATACGTTTGGTTGAATTTGCTTCAGTGGTCTCAGAGGAGAAGATGAAAATGTGATTTTTCCCATAGGGTCTAATGTTAAATCTAAGTTCCGCGCTGGGGGCCATGTTATTTATCGGATCGGAACAAAATGAGTATCCTTTGTCAAGGACCTTTAGTACATCATTCCTGTAAAGTTTGGTTGAATTTACTTCAGTGGTTTCAGAGGAAGATGAAAATGTGATTTTTCCCATAGGGTCCAATGTTAAACCTTAGTTCTGCGCTGGCGGCAATGTTTTTTATAGGAGCGGTTCAAAATGAGCAATCTTTGTAAAGGACCTTTAGTACATCATTCCTGTAAAGTTTGGTTGAATTTGCTTCAGTGGTTTCAGAGAAGAAGATGAAAATGTGATTTTTCCCATAGGGTCTAATGTTAAATCCGCAAACTAAAAATGTGATTTTCCCATAGAGTCCAATGTAAAACTATGTTCCATGCTGGTGGCCATGTTTTCTATTGGATTGTAATGAAATGAGCAAACTTTTACATGGTGGCCATGTTATTTATCTGATCAGAACAAAATGATTTGTTTACTCATATTTCATGATATTACAATTCATGGATCTCAATGTGAAACTACAATGACCTTCACATTCTAAATTTAAATCCTTCACGTGGAAGCTCTCGGGACATTTTCATTCGGTCGACGTAATATGCCTATGTATCGAATGCTATTTTCCCGCGATATATTTATTTTTAGCAAACAGATTGATTAAAAGGTTGAAATGGATGAAGTACAGGCAAAAGCGTTGCGATTCGCCGAAAATGGTCACAATAACAATTTCACATATCAACTTAGGAAAAAAATCGTTCTATCCCGCCTTTATTACTGTATCGGCGTTATCTTCAACGGAATGAAAAGGTCCCTAAAGCTTCCGCGTGAAGGATTTAAATTTAGAATGTGAAGGTCATTGTAGTTTCACATTGAGATCCATGAATTGTCCTTATCATGAAATATGAGTAAACAAATCGAGATATAGGAATGAAGCAGAGCTATCATGAGGTTAACACTGTGTTTTCTGTTCGGAAAATTATTCAGGAAGAGAACGTAAAAGGCATGAAGGTAGGTTTTGTTTGTTTTATTTAGAAAAAATTTAAACGAAACGAGCGGGGTATCGGACACAGGATTTCCCTTGTGTTTTTTCTCCGAGATTCATGTTGGATAGTAATTTTTTTTTCTAGACCGGGAGCAAGTCCCTGTGCTGGGGGCCATGTTTTTTATCAGGTTTAAATAAAATGAGCATTCTTTGTCAAGGACCTTGAGAACATTGTTTCTGTAAAGTTTGGTTGAATTTGCTTCAGTAGTTTCAGAGGAGAAGATGAAAATGTGATTTTTTCCATAGGGTCCAATGTTAAACCTAAGTTCCATGCTGGCGGCTATGTTTTTTATCAGATCGGAACGAAATGAGCAATCTTTGTAAAGGACCTTTAGTACATCATTCCTGTAAAGTTTGGTTGAATTTGCTTCAGTGGTTTCAGAGGAGAAGATGAAAATGTGAAAAGTTAACAGACGACGGACGGACGAGGGACGCCAAGTGATGGCAAAAGCTCACACTGACCCTTCGGGTCAGGTGAGCTAATAATAAAAAGCAGAACTAATAGATTATCATGAATATCAATAAAATATCACTCATGTCGATCAACGCAGTGGATTAAACTCGTTCCGCGGAACAAAAGCTCACAAAAAACTCGTGACATTTTTATTGATATTAATGACAGTCAATTAGTTATACTATAATTATTAATGTTGTGTCAACTGCTGTTATCAACGCTACTATTTTCTTGACATGAGGAGAAAGACTCCAAGACAATACCATAAAATTGCTTGCTCCATATTCTTAGTTCCATGTTCTTGATTAACAAACATGGTTTGCACAAATGACATGATTGTGCTCTTTTAATGTATTGACTGTTTAATGACATCGTCTACTTTACTTTGTAGATATGCTTCACAGAGCTCTACTCATGTCCTCTTGACATATTGACTTGTTCAGAGACATTTACCCCAATCTTCTAAGGCTGACATATTTGCTATTTTGACATATTTGCTATTTTAAGGCATTTACTCCCCAGCAACTCATGCTCTTTTGACATATTGACTGTTTTAAGATATTTACCCAAGAGCTACTTATGCTTTCTTAAAGTATTGACTGTTTTGGGACATTTACTCCACAACTACTTGTGCTGTCTTGGAAATATTGACTGTTCCACAGCTACTTCTGCTCTCATGAGATATTGACTGTTCCAAGATATTTACTCCACAGTTACTTTAATATGCTGTCTTGAAATGTTTTGGGACATTTACTCCACAACTACTTGTGCTGTCTTGGACAATGACTTCCTCAGCAACTTCTGCTGTCATGACATATTGACTGTTCCAAGACATTTACTCCACAACTACTTATGATCATGTGAAATATTGACTGTTTGGGACATTTACTCCACAACCACTTGTGCCATCCTTGCATAATGATTGTTCCTCAGCTACTTATACTCTCATGAGATATCGACTGTTCCATGACATTTACTCTACAGCTACTTATGCTCTCGTGAAATATTGACTGTTTTGGGACATTTACTCCACAACTACTTTTGCTGTCTTGGACATAATGACTGTTCCTCAGCTACTTCTGCTCTCATGACATTTTGACTGTTCCAAGACATTTGAAATCTTGAAATAGTGACTCTTTTAGGACATTTACTCCAAAGCTTCCTCCATTCCTGGACATATTGACTATCAAAAGACACTTTACTCAACAAGTACTCATGTCTTCTAGACATTGACTGTTTCAAGAAAAACTTGTACACGATTATAACAAATAAAGAAAGTTTTCTCCTAAATAATGAACACATATAATAAAAGACTTTTAATATTTTTCTTGCAAATTTAACATGCAAATATACATATAATTAAAATCTTACACAAATAGTTTTTACTTATTTTGGGTAAATCAAGGACCCTGTCAATATATCTTGTATCATTTTAATCCCCAATGTTTTTAACACCCAAATTTTATCAAAATTTACAGTATAAAAGTATAATATATTACAGCTACAAATTTTCATAACAATGGATATATAACCTGTATATTTTACTGACAGGGTACTTAACTACATCTACAGGGTCACTCACTTGTGTAACACAGTATAAAGAATGGAAATAATTATACAACCACGTCTGCTGGGTCCATGCATAGTACTTAACTCTGGTTTGGGTGACTTGGGTGACAACAATATCATTTAAAATGATTTTAAATTTCGGAAAAAAAAAAATGTCCATGCATAATACTTGACTCTGGTTTGAGTGAAAACTATCTCATTCTAAATGATTTTTTATCTAAAAAAATAATTTGTCCATGGATAATACTTGACTCTCATTTGGGTGACAACAATACCATTTAAAATGATTTTTTTTAACATTTTTTTTGGCTTTTGAAAATGTCTATGACATTTCCATAAAAATGGTAGACGTTTCCGAAAATATTTTTTCCCCTTTTCCGAAAACTTTTGTCCCTTTTTCCGAAAATAAAAATTAGGACTTTTCCGAAAATCATATGACATCATTTGATACATATGTCCAACAAATTCAATTATAAATAAAGTTATGAGTGTACAAGCCCTCTAATAAATCATTTTGTCTATGACATCCTTCATTGAAGAATGTATTATCTGATAACAGTTCATTTGAATGTATTGAAGAAGTATATAAATTAAATTAAATAAAAATTTAATACAATGATTATAAGTACTGATAAGTTACATGATATGATGAATTAATTTAAATAATGTTGTTTTATTTCTACATTTCCAATTTTCAAATTTGTAGTTTCTCCCATTTTTACTCAGATTTTATGCATGACAAATTGATCAAGGGATATTGGCATAAAATGTTTGTGGCTGATTCATACTTTTAAATTTTATGAGAAATAAAATTACATAAAAATTTCCTATCACAGAGCTTACAAAAAAAAGAGTTCATACATGTTTGGTACAAAATCTATCCATAACTGATCAATTATATAGAATGTAAATAGCACTTATTATGAATTAAGAATGTTTCTTTACATGACAACATACCTCACTTTGAAAAAGAACTAGTGGTCATAACTGTAAATTAAAAAACTTGCACTATATAACACGACTTAGATGTCTACATGTACTACTAATACCAACTTGACAACTATGAATAAAATATCAGTCTGCGAAACTCAAGTGTCATGATCTTTACAATAACTTCCCTGTTATAATGATATATACGATGGTTATGTAAGGGCTTTTCCATTAAAATGCATGTACCAGGGTCGGAAGGCAATTCTCTGCTACACCCACAACCAAGGGTAATGGACATATATGAGTATAGCAATAAGATACAAAATTGACAAGAACCAACAAGAATTTTCATTTTCTGCCTTCCGACCCTGGTACATCCTTTTTAATGGGATAGCCCTAACCAGTACAATGCTGGTGACAAGTTGATTATAGTGTTACTATGACAACCAATATCCTATGCACGGCCACAGCTTTCTAAATATTAGCCAAAAAGAGGGGTGGCGTATGGAAAAACAAATCTACAAAAATATGTTATCAGGAAACATAGCTAAAAATGTGTTTTGATCATCTCTGATTAATTTCCAACGACATATGGAACACGTGTTCTCGAAAGGGTTCACAAAGGTCACTGCGCAGAGGTCACCAAGCCAAAAAGTATGCCCACGGACTTGNTTTTTTTTTTTTTTTTTTTTTTTTTTTTTTTTGCAATTTGATGAGATCATTTTTCCTTCTCTCCCTTTCTCTTCCTTCTGTCTTCTTTTAGTCGTGTATTTTCCCTGTCATTTGAACCAGACATTGTCTTTGTGTGTAAAGAAGGAAACCGGTGACGGTTGGTGAAAGGACGATACTCAGATCCGGAAATTATCATTGTGAAAATTCGGTTTTTGAGGCATGTTTAAGGGTGCGCCATTTTAACGGCGCTTGGCGCAAATTACTGTTTCCTTGTCACTTGAAAGTCTGGACACCGTAGTTTTCATTAATATCAAATATGTCTTCATTTACTTTCAAGGGGCCCCATACAGGGATGCCAAACATTAAAAAATCACCATTACGCATTTTTACGCTCTGGTCGCTGATTGGATATTAGGTCATGGTAAATCATGAAAAGTGAGATGGTTAAAAAAAATGGCAAGCTTTGTTACAAATATAGTTTGTTTTAGTTGCTCTAACTACTATGAAGCTTGGTCAAGATTAACAAATGACGAAGACAAGATAAAATATTTTTATGAAAGATGGTGGTCCTCTTCAAATTTCAGTTTTAATGGAACTTAGCTGATGTTAAAAAAATACCAAAATATAAATGTTTTAATGGTGTTAATATTCTTGGTATTTTCAATATCTATTGTCTCAGGCCATATAACTTTGTATGTGAGTTTCTTAGAAAAATGTATAAATGTGTTTATTCTGATCCACAGCAGGAACATACTTTGTACTACACTTATCACTGGATTTCTTATTAAATGGTCATCCATCTTTGTTTTATAATTTGGCAGTTTTATTTTATTAAAGGACAGAACCTAAATGATGAAAAAATGATTTAATATGCCTATCCAGGATAGCATAAAAACTAAAATCTACAGCACCAAATTAGTACTAGATTGATCAGGTTTATGACAGGTGGGATGGTAACACCAATACCTTTAATATCAATATATACACTATTTACAATGAGCAAGAAATATGTCACTTTATCTACCTGAGGAAAGATGAGGAGTTTGGTACATTTTTACAACAATGCCCTGCATTTTGGACAACTAAATCTTAAACTTTGACATAGAAAGCTAATATAAAGGATCATCATAGCTTTTCAGTGTTACACAATAAACATATTATGGCGGATTTCCCAAATGATTAACATATTTTATTTGCAATTCTTCAATGAACATACCAATATTCCTTTAGTAACACATATAAAACTCCTTCTAAACTCCTGTCTTTTGTCTGTTAATCAATTACTCAACTTTCTATAGAATTCTATTGTATACTAATTTGTACTGCCTGAAGGGGTTTACCTTGATACTCCAGTGATGACAAATTGGTATACAAAAGAATTCTATAGAAATTTGAGTAATTGATTAGCAGACAAAAGACAGGAGTTTAGAAGGAGTTTTATATGTGTTACTAGAGGAATATTGGTATGTTCATTGAAGAATTGCAAATAAAATATGTTAATCATCTGAGAAATCCGCCATAACAAGAAAATAATTTGTAATTCACATTTTAACATACCTTTTTCTTAGAAACTTATCCTGCAAATTAATAAAGCATACAATTAGATGAAAAGCCATTTACAAATAAATATGTCAGCACACAGCAGATGTCATACGATAAATCTTTTAGAAAAATCTTTATTACTTAAAGCTAACATACATATATGGCTTATTTAACCACCCCCCTTGTTACAACTAACTATAAAATACTGAAATAAATTAATACAGAAAGTTACAACATATACTGTATGTAGTACCAGACTCATTTTTACCTGGCGGGTATAATACTCAATTAACTAATGAAGACGAGATGTGTTTGTGAAACACTAGGTCCAAGTAGCAATCATGTCTACAATACAAACTTAATGCAAAACAAGTTTCATCAAGTTTGGTTAAGAGGTCTCCGAGATATGGCCCGGACAAAATCAGATGCGGAAAGAATAATAATAAGAAAAGGTGTAAAAACAATAAGTCTCCACAAACTTCGTTTGGGAGACTTAAATACCAATATACACTAGAAATTAAGATTTACTTAAGCTCTACTTAATCTATCACTTGTGTATATACACAAGGATATACAACTCGTCCATATGTACAGACAGAGATATGAACTTAGGTGTAGACTTGAATGCCAGTTACTTAAACAGAAAATTTAGGTAAATGTGACCTAATTTTGCCTGGATTATTCATTAAAATCCTAGATGTACAAATAGGCAAGGTTAGATGATTCCTCCATGTAGAATAATAAGATATAAACTTGGTCTAAAAAAAGAGATATATTGCTAACAGTCAGACAACTGGGTATGATGTCTTTTGATATTTAAACGAGTACCACCTGGATTATATTGTACCTGACAGCTTGTAGAGTAACATGGTGTGATGTAACACTGTGTAAAATTTGGAATATTTCAAGGAAGGCACCATTACAAATCTATCATTATTAGAAATAAATGAGAAAAAAATTCAAATCACATATGTCTGTGCAAATACCCTTATTTAGCTGGTTTTTTTTTCACCTCGTAAAGAGGGTTGGTACAATCAACTACTATGATGGCGAAAATAGAAACCATATATTACCCTTGCTATTATTATCCAAATTATTTCAACTTAAACAGTACAAATAATTTAAGCATTTAACAGCTATATTCATACAAAAATAATAATTTATATTGTAATTAAATTATTTACCAATAGAAAATTAATAATAATGAGTAATTTCAATAAATTAGTTTAAACAATATCTTTTTACCGTAACACATCCATTTTTTCATCACCAACTTCTCATCATTTTTATTTGAAATAATAGTAGTAACAGAACTATCTGATTTCATTTTTAGAGAGCAATTGTAAGAATTCATGTACAAACAAATAATTAAAAGCATAAAAAATTTTACACCCAATATGTACAACACAATATTTGAGTTTACATCTTCTAAATGGACAGAAACTATACTAAGGAAATTTTCGTTGTTGAACTGAACATTAGAAATTCTAACAAATTCTACATTGTATGAACACAAGTGTGTTAAAAATAAAATATCACTTTGTACCTTTAATCCAAAATTTCCGACATCTAAACAAACCTTTTGATATTTCCATTTTTCTATTACACATTTGTAAAAAATCAAAATATCTTAATTTTTACCTTTAACTAAGATGATTTGCTCTCCAATTTTTTTATGTGAAATTTAATGAGAAAATAAAAACATTTCATATATTTTTCACATTAAAAGTTATCATGTCTTTTTCAAAAACTTATTACTAAAGAAATTATTAATCTAAAAGTTTTTTTCTAGTTTTTAGTATGAAAAATGATTTAGAACATGGATTACATAACAATTGGTATAATACTTACACCATGTACATAATAATAAAATTTGACATCAAAAAAATAATAATTATATAAAACAATTGTTAATCTGCCTTCGGTTTTGAATTCTGTCGAACAACTTGTTTTGCCGAATGCTTTATTCCTTGTTGAACTGCCTGTGTATATATTTGTACCAATGCCTGAAAATAAAGACATACATAACTATTATATAAATTTTTTTAAATTCTAAAACCTAAGGTTTAACTCCCTCCATGGTAGTTTTGTCCTTAGCTTTATTTGATATTACTGATTATTCAGATTTTATTTGGTTTTATGCATTTTAAACATTTTTTGAAATTGTGGATTTCCTCTAGTATGTTTGGGTTCTAGTGCTGCTTATGAGAAATTAACTTCCAAAATGGCAATACCACTTATTAAAATTTTTTGCAGTTGGAGCTTACTTATGTGTTATGGTCTCATGTTCATTAGCTCACCTGACCTGAAGGGTCAGTGTGAGCTATTGTCATCACTTGGCGTCCGTCGTCCGTCCGTCCGTTAAACTTTTCACATATTCATCTTCTCCTCTGAAACCACTGAAGCAAATTCAACCAAACTTTACAGGAATGATGTA
>MJUU01067331.1:9974-39501 GCA_002080025.1 Modiolus philippinarum | reverse complement strand
GATATCGCACAGACCTGAAAAACACCTTTTTTGTAAGGGACCACCAAAGGACTATTGTGGCCAAGTTTGGTGCCAATTGGCTCAGTAGTTTCAGAGAAGAAGATCTTTGAATGTGTTTTCCCATAGGGTTCAATGTTAAAACTATGTTTCCTGCTGCAACCATCTTGGATATCGCACAGACATGAAAAACACCTTTTTTGTAAGGGACCACCAAAGGACTATTGTGGCAAAGTTTGGTGCCAATTGGCTCAGTAGTTTCAGAGAAGAGATCTTTGAATGTGTAACTTCCCATAGGGTCCAATGTTAAAACTATGTTTCCCGCTGGCGGCCATCTTGGATATCGCACAGACCTGAAAAACACCTTTTTTGTAAGGGACCACCAAAGGACTATTGTGGCCAAGTTTAGTGCCAATTGGCTCAGTAGTATCAGAGAAGAAGATCTTTGAATGTGTTTTCCCATAGGGTCCAATGTTAAAACTATGTTTCCCGCTGGCGGCCATCTTGGATATCGAGGGGACCTGAAAAACACCTTTTTTGTGAGGGACCATCTAAGGACTATTGTGGCCAAGTTTAGTGCAAATTGGCTTAATAGTTTCAGAGAAGAAGATCTTTGAATGTGTTTTCCCATAGGGTCCAATGTTAAAACTATGTTTCCCCCTGGCGGCCATCTTGGATATCGAGGGGACCTGAAAAACACCTTTTTTGTAAGGGACCATCTAAGGACTATTGTGGCCAAGTTTGGTGCAAATTGGCTTAATAATTTCAGAGAAGAAGATCTTTGAATGTGTTTTCCCATAGGGTCCAATGTTAAAACTATGTTTTCCCGCTCGCGGCCATCTTGGATATCGCACGGACCTGAAAAACACCTTTTTTGTAGGGGACCACCCAAGGACTATTGTGGCCAAGTTTGGTTCCATTTGGCCCAAAAGTTTCAGAGGAGAAGATCTTTGAATGAAAAGTTTACACAGGACGGACGGACGGACGGACGGACGGACAGACGACGGACGCAAAGTGATGGCAAAAGCTCACCCTGGCATTAGCCAGGTGAGCTAAAAATGAATTATCTCCCCTTCAGAATTTCAGAAAGCAAAACATATTACTTCATGCACATCTTCAGGTGGTGTACTACAACTGTGTAACATTTCATCAAAATCCGAGCAGCCGTTTAGGAGAACATGTGCCGACATGATTCGTCTCCCCCCTTTTTGAGAAAATATTCAAAGACAATTATTTCCCCTTCAAAATTTAAAAAAGCAATCATATTATTTCATGCACATCTTCAGGTAGAGTACTACAACTGTGTAACATTTCATCATAATCCAAGCAGCCGTTTAGGAGAACATGCGCTAACAAGGTTTGTCTTCCCCCTTTTTGAGAAAATGTTCAAAGACAAATTATCTCCCTTTCAAAATTTCAAAAAGCAACGATATGACTTCATGCACATCTTCAGGTGGTGTACTACAACTGAGTAACATTTCATGAAAATCCAAGCAGCTGTTTAGGAAAACATGCACAGACAAGGTACATGGATGGATGGACAGACAGACAGGGTGATTCCTTTATACCCCCCAAACTTTGTTTGTAGGGGTATAATTAAATGTAAGGCAATCAAGCATAAGTTATAGGTCAAAGAGACCTAATTTTCCTGGAGGTTGTGAGGCAACCCAAGATGCACCTGCATACAAAGTTTGATGATCTTACCCTTCATAGTTCCAAGATATATACCCACATGCAGACGTGGACGCCTAGGTACTCTAAGTCCCCCTCAACTTCGCTGAGGGGAACTAAAAATCATGAAGTATCATGTTCTTTATTTACATAAAGTCACAATAAATTCATCATTCATACATTGACTAAATATAAAGGGTACAACAACATAAAACATGACAATATATGATTGTTCAAGAAAAAACTTGTACCACTATGTAAAACAGTATGGCAAATCTTACTTTAAAGTATTCCACCAATTCTCTACAGTTTATTTTAGCACCATTCATCTCTTTAATCTTCAAGTTATCCTCGTCCAACAATAAGGGTACTAAAATCTGTAGCTGTTCCTTAAAATCAGACTCAATTTCTGAAAAAAAAAAAAAAACACAAAGTTTAACTTGTAACGCTGTCAAAAAATTACTGGGTATTAAACTGTTGTAAAGGATCGTTACTGCATACATACATGTACATGTATTTGAGTCTGTAAGACACTTATGATCGCCAGTAAGATAATAAATATTACAGGGTAAGTTGCTGACCTGACAAAGTATTTTCTTGGTCAGTAAATTTAATACTGGACCAGGGAATAGCTTTAGCACAATATTCAATTTACTGTCAGTGTACAATGTATATACAATATCAGGTCACTAACATTCTATGTAATGTCTATACCTAACAGTAGTTCAAAACATTTCAAAAAACTTGAGAAGACTGCTACAAACATATTGACATTTCTAGGGTGACCCTTAATGGCTGCCACTGACCCTGGATATACCGCAGTCACCAGATATGGAATATAAAAGGTCAGCATATAAAGATTTTTGACCAACCAATGTTCCAGGAATTGACTACAAGAAGAATATATATAATATTTCTAGGTTCAGTTATCCAGTATTTTATTTTGCCAATGCACAAAATTCAAAATCCTGACCGGCATAAGTCTATCTGTAAAGTAAAACTATCTAATAGAAAAGCTTAAGTTGTCCAGACAAACCATGCTCCATCTACTTGGATAAACAGCAGATAGACAATATGCCCCTTCCCATAAACTAGTCACAATAGAAGCAAACAAAAATTTTCAATGCTATTTCCCAACTAAGAATACAAATGTAACAGGTGCTGTTTTTAACCTAATCTGTATAAATAATTACATCTTTTCAAGAAATCAGTTTAAATCCTTGTTCCTCACTCAAGTGTGACCCATTCATACTGTCACCATATCATGGACATTTAATCTAAATCATTTCAGTGTTTCTGTGAAGAACTGCTTCCTTTCAAACTTTTTGAGCATAAATACATATTACTGAGAGAGGGTTTTATCTGGTAGCTACAGAATCCATATTTAGTCTGAGAATCATAATTTCATATCAAGATAATATGTGATTAACCCAGACAAACCTTTTAATCTTCCATCAAACTGAGGATTTGTTGCAACTTTCAGTCCTGGGTGTGGCATGAGAAAACAACCAATATTTTCAAAACAGGACTTGATGTGCTGCCTGAGTTGTTGTAATTCTTTGTGCTGTTTATCAGATATCTGAATGTAAAAACATAATAATGAATAGGATTTGATGTATTTTTGTACTGTTTACAAAATATCATACTATGTACCGGTAGTATATTTGAAAATTTGATTTTTAAAGTGAAAGTCAAAGTTGAACTGAAGACATTTGCATTTAGTTATAGATCTTAAAATCAGAGTTGGGTTGCACAAATACCATTTCAAGTTATTGATGTTTAAATTCTTA
This sequence comes from Modiolus philippinarum, assembly GCA_002080025.1. Taxonomy (NCBI): domain Eukaryota; kingdom Metazoa; phylum Mollusca; class Bivalvia; order Mytilida; family Modiolidae; genus Modiolus; species Modiolus philippinarum. The sequence goes on along the minus strand of MJUU01067331.1, from coordinate 36,043 downwards.
TTGCAATAAATTTTGCTGAATTTGTAAAGGATCTATATTACAATTAAAATCTAATTTTACTTTAATTAATGTAAGTGCAACCCAGTTCTGGATTTCAAATATTTGCTGAAGAATATGTTAAAATCATTCAAAATTTTTTTAAAAAAACATGTCGGTATTTCATTTAAATACTGAATTTACTTCTAAAATCAATAATTTTCTCATTTTTTCTTTGGTTAACATTAAAGAAGATTAATAGAGGAATACTCAATTAAAACAGGCTATTTATAAGCAAAGCCTGAACTATAGGAGTTTCCGCGAATTCAATTAGTGACGTCACAAAATCTAATTTACATATGCAAATTAACATTTTTGGTTGGCAAAGCCGAAGAATTACCACTATATAGCATTGGGAAAGAATTTTTTATCTTTGATAACTTTTTTATTATATGCACGATTTTGGATCTGTAAAATGCATGTTACACATTGCGAAATTCATATTTTTTCTACCGATTTACTTTTTAATAAAAATAGACAAATATTTTTTCCAGGTGAATTTAAAAAATGTGAAAGTTTCGAAAAATTATATGGTTTACCAAATTCACTAATTCTATATATATTAACAAGTGTGGACCCAAATTGATGTCTCGCCCGTCCCGTGTAAACATTCCATAATTGAGATCAAAAAGAATTATCCATTTATCTTAAAAAACAAATTCTCGCCAGTTAATTGAAAATGACATTTTTATGACCCTAATCAGTGACTACGATTTCTTGCCAACCAAAGGTAATTTTTCAAGCTTGTGCATCACAGCGTAAACTCCTATAACGAAAACTTTAATATTCATCCATGCTATAATTTTGTAAAGTAAAACTGAATTTCTCTCAAATATTTTATCATCCCTTTATTTCTGTAACACAAACCTGGAGTCTTCTTTCTAGTATTTTTCTGCCACCTGCAGCTCCATAATCTGCTTCATATGGGAAACTCCAATCCCTCACTAAAAATTCTAAACACTGAAATTATATAAATATTTGTCTCTCACTATAAATTCTGAACACTGAAATAGTATAAATGTTTGTACCGCACTAAAAATTCTAAACACTGAAATCATATAAATGTTTGTCTCTCACTAAAAATTCTATACACTGAAATCATATAAATGTTTGTCTCACACTAAAAATTCTAAACACTGAAATAATATCACACTAAAAATTCTAAACACTGAAATCATATAAATGTTTGTCTCTCACTAAAAATTCTAAACACTGAAATCATATAACTGTTTGTCTGAAATCATATAAATGTTTGTCTCTCACTAAAAAATTCTAAACACTGAAATCATATAAATGTTTGTCTCTCACTAAAAATTCAAAACACTGAAATCGTATATATGTTTGTCTCTCACTAAAAATTCTAAACACTGAAATCATATAAATGTTTGTCTCTCACTAAAAATTCTATACACTGAAATCATATAAATGTTTGTCTCACACTAAAAATTATAAACACTGAAATCATATAAATGTTTGTCTCACACTAAAAATTATAAACACTGAAATCATATAAATGTTTAAAAACACTGAAATCGTATATATGTTTGTTTTTCAACACTGAAATCATATAAATGTTTGTCTCCCACTAAAAAATTCTAAACACTGAAATCATATAAATGTTTGTCTCTCACTAAAAATTGTAAACATTGAAATTATATAAATGTCCATAATAAGCTTCATATGGGAAACTCCAATCTCTCACTAAAGATTCTAAACACTGAAATTATATTAATGTTTGTCTTGCACTAAAAATTCTAAACACTGAAATCATATAAATGTTTGTCTCTCACTAAAAATTATAAACACTGAAATTATATAAATGTTTGTCTCACACTAAGAATTCTAAACAATGAACTCATCTAAAGTATTTCAGAATTTGTTTAAGTCTATGTCTTCTGTATTTTGCAATATCTATTGAGATCCATGCTCTAAGATAACAAAACTGTTTTCGTTCTATGTCTTTCCCTGTACAATGTTAAACTTTTGTTTCTGTTTTTCTACTTTATAAATATTAATACATGATTTTCATTTTTTTTTTATATTTTGCTACACTTTGCAGTTGAATTATTCATAGTTAATACATAGTATAAACAACATAGCAGTTTGTTTTTAATGTCTTCATGCTGTTGATATCACAAAAAATTCACCAATGTGCTTGAAACCATATCTCAAAGTAAGTTAAAGATGGTCCATAGTGTATATGACAAAAAATAAATAAAATATACAAATATACAAAATCTTACATGTTTTATTGTTCAAAGCAAGGCAGACAGTTATCTTGGTTTGTGGTATTAGTGTTTCCCACAGAAGCTTGATAGAGGCAGGTAAAAAGTGACACTGGTGAAAGGGCAGAAGGGGGCATTTTATTGGAGGGCAACTTATCAGTAGGTGGTGCAATAAAAATGTACATCTGGCAGCATGATATCATTGTTCATATACATTATTAATGATTTGCTTTCATTAAAAGTGACCAATTACATTGTTTTTTAAATATTTGTAATGTTAAAATGTTTATACAACATATTTTTAGCTTATTTTTTAAATATACTTTCAAAGGGCAGAAGGGGAAAACTTTGGTTGTCAGAAGGGGAAACACAAAAGGGGCAGGTTTTTTTACCCTTCTAAAAAAGGCTAGGGGAATCCCAAGGTATTGAAAAATAGTGCCTTACTAACTTTGTTTCAGGAATTTGAACAAAAAACATACATACTTGTATATAAACAGTTTTATATCAATATTCATCAATGAATTGACTTATTACGATCATCAGGCCAACCTTCACAGATTCCTTGTTCGCTTTTGCAGACTTGCAGGATTTAATGTGGGTATGAAGGAAGGAAAAAAAATTTGTATCTATAAATGATCAAGAAATAACAGATATAAAGCATTACTTTTAGCATTTTACATTATAGTCCTACCTGAAATGGTTTAGATATATTGTCATTTGCCTCCAATGCAAGTCTTCCATATTCTGTAAATAACTACAACAGAATAAATAAAATAAAAGACATCAATGAGGTGAACAAAAATATCGTCATTCCTATCACTTAATATCAAGAAATTCATATGTAGTTTGTATTTGCTTATGTCCCATTCACCATTAACAAACAGGATCATATTGGTTTCACTGGTTAAAATTTCCTGATTGAGGCCACACTTAAAAGAATGTTTGTTTCCCCTCCCCCGGGTGTTGCCTCTGAAACTGACCAGGCAGGCAGGTGATTTTTTTTTTTTTTTTTTTGAAATTCATATACAAATATATCGTTGGAAACACTTAAGAAAAAGCAGATCGTGGCATAGATTGTGAATTTCCAACACTTTACATCATCAGTACAGTAAACAGTAAGCCAAGAATTGATTTGGCTTGTTTTCATGGCAATCCTGGAATGACATGTGTATGTGTTGATACTAGAGGTTAATATCAATGATCTGGATGGGAATTTTTGTTTTTTTTAACTTATTTCTAGTTCTACATAGATCTGATAGCAAATTACTAAGGTTAAGCATGTGTTAAGATTCACTTCTAAATGTTGACCAACTCTAAGACCATAAAAACATGAGATCTATAATCATCATTTTGCACCTGTCTGTCCGTCACTTCAAGTTTCATTTATTTTCTTTGCATGTAAATTAAAAGAAATTGTTTTCCACAGTGTCAGATAGTATTGATTAGTTAATTATGAATATGTACACTTAAAAAAAGGTGTATATTACTGGTACACAGTTGTGGCTAGCCAGCATCTAGAATGTGCAAATGATACTATTTTAGTACTTTTTTAATTAATGTATTGAAAAACAAGAGGCCAGGACCACTGAATTCAAATAATCAAACAGGCAATCAGTCCCTTTGAGGAGGTATGTATCTTATCAACACAATTTGTCTTAAGGAGGGTGCCCATATACTAGTGTGACCAGTTGTGTTGTACTTTCTTAGAAGACTTCTGATTACATTAATCCCTGATAGTCCTTTGAAAACTATGATCTCAGCTGGTGGCCATTTTGCATAAGGTAAGAACTGACCAACACATAAAAATCACAAAATTTGAAGGGGACCATCCAGACTATTATGACCAAGTTTGGATCCAAATGGGGCAGTGTTTTCAGAGCAAATTGAATGAAAAAGTGATGAAGACAATTGATGCCAAGTGATGGCTACAGCCAATCCTGGCTTTAACCAGGTGAGCTAAGAACCAGATATATACATAAAAATTAATACAAAAAAAAAAATAACAGGAAACAAATATAATCGAAGGCCACAGCCCATAGAAGAAAACTGCACATGAAAAGCACAAATGAAAGACAAAAACCAAACGCCAACAACACTGGGAACTTGTGACAGCTGGGATACCAGTTGTTGTAGTTAAAAGCAAGCAAAATACAGAACATATTAAGGGGTAGTTTAAACTAAAATATTGAAATACCAGGGTGGTGAAAATTCAAGGAAAAAAATTTGGAGTAACTCCTAGAAACCAGGAAAATTTGAAGTGAAAAAAAAAACTAAATAAAATTAATATTTCACTTGCTCTCACCCCTCCCATTTCAAATAATCCTTTGTTCTATCCTCGTTAGAGGTATATACTTCATGCTCAATTTCAGTTGTCCCATAACGCTATATACTTTGCTAGGTATCAAGAAAGGAGGCTTTTCCAAAGAAAGGCATGTCACAAATAGTTGTTCCATATAGGGGAAGATTACTACTTCAAATTTCTTTATTTCTTGGTAAGAAGTTGTTGCCCTCTTTGGAACTGTAAAAGAAGTCCGGTGGTAGAAAAGTGTCAAATTTCCCTTGGAATTTGCAGTTTCAGCACCCAATACCATTGCCAAGGCCAAATGTTTGGAAGAATCAAGAAAAATAAGTTGGTGTGGGAAAGGTTAATTTAAAGGACATTAACCATCCACCATCTCAGGCCTAGAAAATATAAATCCATAGAACATAAATTACAAGTAAATTTGGCAGATGTTTCCCTTTTGGATCTCTGGATTCGAATCTCAAAAGAGATGTAACAAAATCGTGAACAACTCTTATTTGTTTGCCAAAATCTGTCCAAAAAGTCGCGCGGTTCGCAGGCTTATCGGACACAGTAGCCTTGCCAAATAATGGTTTAACCTCAGATGACAAAAACAACTTACGAGTTGACCAACGAAGCACAGGCACTTGTTTCATAAAAAATGTCAGTCCCTCCATCGAAGATGAGAGGGAGGGACTGACATTTTGTATGAAACAAGTGCCTGTGCAACGAAGTCACCGTCATGACCGTCCCCGACGAGTTTGCAAACGGCACGACCTTCTTCGTTTTGAGCCATACCAGGTCTAACTCTCACGTTACTGTAAAGTCCTTTGACTACGATCGGCCTAACTTTTGGTTTTGTATGTATTTTTATTGGTAACTTGCCGACAAACCGATCCTGATGCACGTTTTCCTTTTGCACATAATCTATCAAAATGGTTAAATACCGATGACTTCCGAAAGTAGAAAAGTGACGTCCAGAATAGGTATGGAATGGACACGATTTTTTACGGAATTATAAAAAAAACATCGTGAATTTTTGACGAAAAAAGTTTTGACCCGGGCCCTTTTTTCTGACCCGGTCGGGCGAGGGGAAACAAACATATTTTTATGTTTGGCCTGAGGTAAGTGAACAAATATTAAAACATAGAAAGCAGCCACAGCCTGCTAAGCTCACCTCGTTGCACAGCATTGTCACATATTGCACATGTCAATAACCAGGAATGGACTATAATCATTCATTTAAACAGATTCAGTCATGCGTAAAATGTACCAGTATGGTTGATGTGCGCCATGTCAGTAAGCGGGAATGGACTTTAACCATTCTACCTAACCAAGTTGCTCATGCGTAAAATGTAGGTCAGAAACAGCATCCGAAGCATGCATTCCAGTCCTCATCCCAAAATGCATCATACATACCAATATGGTTGATGTGGGCCATGTCAGTAAGCGGGAATGGACTTTAACCTTTAACCATTCTACCTAACCAAGTCACTCATGCGTAAAATGTAGGTCAGAGACAGCATCCTAAGCATGCACTGTTGTTGTCATCCAAAAATGCATCATACATACCAGTATGGTTGATGTGGGCCATGTAAGTAAGCGGGAATGGACTTAAACCATTCTACCTAACCAAGTCGCTCATGCATAAAATGTAGGTCATAGACAGCATCCGAAGCATGCATTGTTTTTGTCATCCCAAAACGCATCATACATACCAGTATGGTTGATGTGGGCCATGTCAGTAAGCGGGAATGGACTTTAACCATTCTACCTAACCAAGTCGCTCATGCGTAAAATGTAGGTCAGAGACAGCATCTGAAGCATGCATTCTAGTCCTCATCCCAAAATGCATCATACATACCAATATGGTTGATGCGGGCCATGTCAGTAAGCCGGAATGGACTTTAACCATTCTACCTAACCAAGTCGCTCCTGCGTAAAATGTAGGTCAGAGACAGCATCCGAAGCATACATTGTTGTCATCCCAAAATGCATCATACATACCAGTATGGTTGATGTGGGCCATGTCAGTAAGCAAGAATGGACTTTAATCATTCTACCTAACCAAGTCGCTCATGCGTAAAATTAGGTCAGAGACAGCATCCGAAGCATGCATCCCAGTCGTCTTCTCAAAATGCATCTGGCATACCAATATGGTTGATGTGGGGCATGTCTGTAAGCAGGAATGGACCTTAACCATTCTTCCTAACCGGACGCGGACGCAGACGCCGATGCTAGGAGTATCACATAAGCCCCCCTCACTTCGTGAGGTGAGCTAAAAAATTTCTTTTAAGGTTCCTATTACTGTGTATTATTTGTGTATTATAGTAGAGATACAAATGTATAACTATAGCACACCTTAGTAATATCATCACCTTTGGAACCCGGTAAAATTTTGGCAATAAGTTAGGGTGAAAATAAATCGAGGGAATAAATTACAAAGACACCATCCAACTTTTTGAATAAACTGTGGACACAGGATATGTCTCGCCTGCCCCTTGCATCGACTTAATTTGCACATTGATCTACTGCAAAATATAAAATATAATCTTAATTTGTGTTTATGTGTTTACAATTTCCTTGGAAAAAATGATGCGATCCCTCATGCATGACTAAGGAGCTAGGGCCATCATCCAAGTGTTGAATCGTGTCTAGGATTACTGGTATAGGCTGTACAAACTGTTTGCTAAAAACTTAAAGTGATCATTCAAAAGTGGCTTAGGGGCCAGGGTCACCATCTGGGCATGGAATCAATATGTACTCTCCAAAACGCATCTGCATGTCAAATATCAAGTGCCTAGCACTACTGGTATAGGCTGTGCAAACTGCTTACTAAAAACTTAAAGTGATCGTTCATAGGTGACTAAGGGGCCAGGGCCACCATCTGGGCGTGGAATCCTTATGTACTCCCAAGACGCATCTGCATGTCAAATATCAAGTGCCTAGCACTACTGGTATAGGCTGTGCAAACTGCTTGCTTAAAACTTTAAGTGATCGTTCATGCGTCACTAAGGGGCCAGGGCCATAATCTAAGTAGGGATTTGAGTTGTATCCATAATAATGCAACTGAACATCAAATACTATAGACCTACAACTAACAGAAGCTTGTTAATTCACAATAGTTTGCAACTGTTGCACTGCTGCCGCCGGAAACTCTATCCTTAAGTCTCGTTTCCGCGACTTTTTTGTCACGGGCGAGACAAAAATGGACCTTGAAAATAGTTGGTGATAAGCGAGAGACCACCATTAAAGAGCACCGTATTGTATTAATATAGGGTTAATTGGTGGTTTTACATAACATACAGGATCCGCTAACATAAATTTGCAACATTAAAATTTCTGATTAATATCACCATAGTTGAAAATTCAGTAGAGTTAATTTTAAGTATCTGCATTTTAGATTTATCAGATATTACATTATTCAAGTAACCATGCAATGATTTTAGTGTTTTCTTCGATTTACCTAACTTGAGATACAACTGGAATATTTTGATAGTTTTGCACTTTAAGTCGTTGGTTTTGACTCGTCTACTGGACAATTCACAAAAAGATTCAGCTTTCATTTCTGTCATAAATTTTTCAGCTTGTTTGCTTGTGTCAAATTACAAGGCAATTAGGACACAACTAAACTATATTTTAGATCTGAGATTTTGCTGTGGCAAAATAAGTTTTCCAAATGTGATAAGATACTGTTTAAGTGGTTATTGGTTCCACATGGTATTAAATGAACTAGGCTGTGATTTACTCACCTGTAGATGTTGCAGGTCATCTTCCTGGATATTCTGTGTTATGTTATAAACCTGTAAATTAAAACAATGAAAATATCACTGACATCTCGATCTGTACAACACTGGGATGTAGACCGCAATAACTGTAAAACTGTTATTTTCTAGTGGGAATGGAGTGGGTATGCATATTTTCCTGACAGAACAATCAATTTAATACTATAACGCCAAAGTTTTTGTGAGAAAATGCAAATACCTAAACCATTTGACAACAGAAAATTATATCTCTTCAATTTTTGTGAAAGAGTCTATTGTTGAGTGTTGTGATATAAACCTGGAAATATGAAATGCTAAATTACTTCATTCAAGAGGTATGATATGCATATGGGTAATAAGAACCATCTATTATAAATTTTGCTACAAACCAAAGGAACCATTTGTACTAAATTGACACTTAACATACATGTATATTAGTAAGCATAATTTTGTAATGTTAAAATACTGGTAATACTAAAGAAAGAATAATCCTCCTGAAACTCTATGATAAAATTTAAATATCTTCTGTACAATAATCAACAAGAAACAAATTCAAGTTTACTTTATGTTCAGAAAAATTCCTTGACAATCATTGTACATCAGACTTTGTCATTATGAAGGAAGAATTCTAGTACTGAAGGGTAAAAAATCTTTCCATAGATTTAAATCTATATCTTGATATTATAAATATGGAAATTATTGGGCTTACTCAATGTTGTGATCATTCAAATCTTTCAAAGATCGAGGCTGTCATAAATTTGAAACATGAAGACTTAATAAGGAGATGGTTCAAAACATTTCAGGATTTCAAGTTTACCTGGTAGATAATAATGATTACACACTGTGGCATTATAGTGATTACAGACTGGTAACATGATTGTTATTGCACTATGGTCACATTATAGCGATTACACATTAGTCAAATTTTTGTGATTAAAACTGGTTGCCAAATTGTGATTACACAACAGTCCTTTTGTGGTAACATACAAGTCACATTTTACTGATTACACCAGACTCATTATACTGATTCCAAAACCAGCTATATTTCTGTGATCACACGTGACCATAATTTCTCTATTTTTTCGACACTTGAATTCACCATTATTCAGGAATTTTAAAAAATCGTCAAAAAATTTGTTTTTCAAAAGTTTGAGGTGAATATTCAATGTTATTATATAGTTGTCTTGATTTTACACTATATTTCCAACGAAATCTTTGGAGGTGAATAAATAAACATATTCACCTGCTGGATTGATATTCACTTCATGACGTCATAATGTATTGAACTATATAATAAAACAATCATGAACTTTTGTATCGGTGAATACACATTTTTATTGACCTGGAAACACAGATATTCACCTTCACCGAATATTGGTTTACAGGTCAATAAAAAAGCGTATTCACCTCTGCAAAAGTCCATAATTGTATAAAATTCAATGATCAGTAAGTATATTTACATCAGTGCCGATTTTTACAGGTAATCTATCCATATTCCACATTTTATGAATAAAATGTCATTAAATCAATATGTTCATTTATTTTTTCCAGCAAAAAGTTAACAAAGGTTGTTCACGAAATGACAACGTCAATGCCACATTACCTGGAATAATAATTAATTGAAGTTGTCCCCCTTTGTTTATGTGTAAGTAAACAATGTTCCCTTACTATTAAAATGCTTAGACAAACAATTTTCTTAACAAAAGATATCAATAAAATTAATTAAATATCAAGTAATTATTGCTTTTTGATGCCTTTTCATTTGTTTGTTGCCGACCCAAGACAAGAATTCTCTTTGAAAGCAATTTATTTAATTAACAACTTTAGTTGGGCTTGGGACTTTTTTTTGACAACACTTGGTCATATTGTTTTATTGTAATATCATCTATCCCATATGCACTCCTAATTGAGGCCATAAAATATAATTAAAGGTGACACTTTACTCAAGTGCCCAACATGCGTAATACCTAAAATGGCCGCTAATCACATGATTATCACCTGACACTGACCATTCAGTCATTTTACTGTAATTTATAACAAAGGAAAATTAAAAATCCTATTTTGATACAAATTTAATTTAATAATTTCAATTTATTCACCAAGCAAATGCTTTAAAATTCCATATTTATTTCTTTTAAATATGAAGTGACCTTCCTTTAACTCCCATTGAACAAGGAAGTAAACAAATCACTCATGCCTGGAACGATCTTTTTCAAATAAAACACATAAAAATATTTTATTGAATATATGCAGGTAACAAATTGATAATATTAGCAAAGAAAACAATGTTTGTACATCCTGAACAGTGTTGTTGGAACAATTATTGAAATTACCTTTCAAATCAATCAACTTTGATTTTTTTTCACCAGAAGATTTTTGAAGATGTCGAAAAATTGAAAATATCAAAATTTTGACTTTTCTAAAAAAATTTAAAATGTCGAAAAATTCGGCCGTTGAATAATTGGAGACAAGACAGTATATTACAGGGACTACACATCATTCTTATTACTAAAATTGCAAACCAATGGCATTATTGTGATTACACATCAGCCACATTTTTTTGCATATTAATAAAACATGCAATCAATTCCAAATGTACAGTAACAATAAAGTTCATGTTTCTTGTAAATGTGTATAAAAAATATGTAATTATTTTATTGGCTTAGTTTTAAAACAAACCTGAACAGAACTGATCATTGTACTCAGAGCAAATACTGTAGCACAATCTTTTACTGTTGACTCGCTGTCAAAGGCTCCCTGTGTATCCATAAGTAAAACTACAATCTACAAATATGAAATATCAATATATACACATGTTCTACAGCTTATTATACAATAGTACATTTGATAAATTTAAATATCATATGTAACATTTGCAACCATTATTACAACTAAATGTATTATGTCACTCACTGGAACCTTGCAACAAATTCTAGGTAGACTGTTATAACATCAAATTTTCTGTCTCATTCAATATTATCTTATTTCTATATTGGAAAGCTGTACATGTATTTCAGGGCAATAACACTACAGAAATAAATACAGCACAGTGATTTTGTAAGCTTTGTTTTACTACCTTATAAAGGCTGTTTCCCCTGGGACTTTTTCCCAAATGTGAGCACAACTACCTTTTTTTCTTCCAAATTCTGTTGACAAAATTCCCAAAAAGAGTGAGATCGCATATTAAATTCTTCCAAATCATAAAAGTGTTGCGTTCTTTGTAGTAAATAAATACTTTTTTATATGCATATTGTGTTGAAGTGTCCCTACAATGAATCCTGAAAACCATTTCTGGTGACATAATATGGTCTTACAGAATTTTAATGTTTGAAGTTAATCTCCCTATTTATCGAAAATTGTACTAAATTTTCCCAATCAAAAAGGTACAGGCAGTTTTTAAAAAAGGCAACAAAATCACTGCAGCAATACATTTAACTTCTCCAATGCCAATCAAAACCAATCCCATTTCCCAGAAGAACATGTTTTATTTGTCATTACAAGTTTTTAAAATGAAAATTGTATGTGAAAGCAAACATAGATACAAAATTTTACTAGATATCTTCCACAACTATGCAACTATATGTGAGGCAACAATGATGTCTAGCTCTTATCTAGAACACTGGAATGAATTTAAAATATAGTGGAACCAATCAAAACAAACCTTAGGACAAAAGATATTGTGTGGAATTTAGAGGTTCAGATTTTCCGAGATTCAGAAAGGGGTGCACAAGACTTTCATTTTGTAATCAAATATCCGTAGTGTAAAATATTGAACTCAAACATCAATGTTGGCTGTGATTAGATTTTAACATAGGTTTCTTTACATTCTTCTAAATTTCAATTATAAATGGCAGTAATTTGTTGAAATATTTAGATCTATAGAAACAACACATTGAAAAACCTCACCAGGCCATAACTGATTGATATACAAGAGTACTGTTGGACAATTCAAAAGGACCCTGCATGTTTTGATTAGCTATAACAAAAGCAAGTCTCCATAAACTTTTTCCAATATATGTTGCAGTAGAGCAATACCTGGAGGTAAAAAAAATAACACCAACAGGTTACTCAAATTACTTAATTGGTTATGTAGACTGTTATAACATCAATAGGAACTAGTGAACCAGTAAGGTCATACACAATGGACTATAATTTATTAAACAATCATTAATTAAGAATCCTAAATGATAATGATACACATTTAATCACTACATTTATGATATGTAAAATATATGTCAACGTAAATCTACACTTAATGACATCTTTTATGGTTACAAAGTAAGCGTTAATATGAGTGTCTAAATCACAATACCTAATCTGACTGGAATTACTAATATCTAGATGTAAATCTATATGTCAAATCATGCAACACTATAGAAAATATATGAATACAACAATACACCACTCCTATTGCATGACAGGGTCAAGACACATTCTCGGGTAAAAAAATGTACCAACACTCTATCAAAAAACCCTGGGAAGAAAACTGTCACATTTATAAGTTAGTGACCATGGTGACTTGTAAAAAAAAGGAAAATAACTACACACCTCTTCACCTGTAGATGTTTTACATACAAATGGCTCACTCCACAGTAGTATTCCTGTTGTATCCCGTTCTGATCCTCCTCTCCAGGTGAACCCTTCCAAAGGTGATTCATCATCTCCCAACCAATCAGGATGCCCCTATATTGAAAATTTACATGTATATTTGAGTTATGAAATTTTAAACTTTGCTGAATTTGTGTGGTAATCACATTTAGTTATAACAAATAAGAACAACATTGATTACAGAACATAAGCAAAAAATTCATGAAAATCCATGAAAGAACATTTGATATATGAGACATCAAAATTTTTGGCAGGAAACCATTCTCTCTAAAGTTTTCTTTCATTTTTCATTAGCTGCTTAAAATATGGCTTAAAATTATTGAAAATATAATTAAAAATTGATAAAATTTTGTACATTGTCTATTCTATGTAATTCAAAGTGACCTATGACCAAGAAAATAGGATCCATGTTCAAAAATATTCATTCCTATTTGAATGGATAAAACCTGAGGATATCAAAGGTTTTGAAAATTGAAGCTCATACTCCTTTAAATGAAATACATAAAAAATTGTCTGACTACTAAACATTTACATCAGATTCTGAAGAAGATAGAGTTACATTCTAGTTCTATTATTGATGAGACAGTAAGGTATCATTTATGTAATTTAGGCCCTAAGCAACCTTATAATTAGTCAAGGGCTCTGATATTTACTACTGATAGTAAGCATACAAAATTGCCTTGTAGAAATGAAAACTTGCTATCAACATATTTGGACCAAAAATAAATATCAAAACTATAGCATCCTACAGGTATGCCAGTTTAATATATAACTAGAGGTACTGTGGCCTGGAGGGCCACACAATGATATCCTCACTCCCCATAGGAGTAGAAGATCTCCAATATAATTGGTCACAAAAATAGTTATAACTGCACAATTCCTGGTAAACAGGAAGTAGATGGTCGGCAATCCTAAAATCGCTACATGCAGTATAATACATCATTCTAAACTTGTATACAAAATTTCAAGTTGCAGTGATGAGAAGTAACTGAGAAAACTGTTACAAAAATTGTTTGCTATCACAGACAGACAGACAGACGGACAAAGTAATTCCTATATACCCCCTGAACTTCGTTTGAGGGGGTATAATGAATGTTTTCTGTCTTTCAAAAAATTATCTCCTTTCAAAACAACATCATTACAATGTGTCTACATAAACATTGTATGTAGTGCCTGGCTGCACTTAAAATTTGTTTGTATATAATCATTTTTTTAGCAATTCTTATCCAATTTCAATGAAATTTTCATCATTTAACTGATTATAACGAATTTGGTTTAAATAAGAATCAAATATTATGCATTAAAACACCTCATCAATGTATTTGGTTGAAACAACTATAAAATATTGTCATCTAAAAAAACATTTATAAAATCTTGCTCTAAAATATGAAGACTAGCTAGCATGACAGTGATTCAAAGATAGATGTCTGTGAGTGCAGGTCCATTTTTATAAATCTTACTCTAACACTGAAATGAAATTTGGAGATTCCCTTAATATTTGTTCAGAAGGAATTCCCATTTTAACTTTAAATAAAGGCAATACAACAGACCTACAGTTCAAACACTTAAAAAAAATTGATGGGTGTTCCATGGAACACTTGTGTCGCCTGCACTACAGAAGAGCCATTTTTGGTCCAGTGAAGCTCTAATTAAAATTTTACTTATAATGTGCATGTCTAGATTAGGAGAAAAACATATTCTGCAAATTGGTTAAGAATATGAATTACAGTTTTGAAGACTTGCAGATTAACAATCTGATTTAACATATGAGCTAAGTGGCTTGGCAAACCTCTAGAATCAGTAAAAAAAATCTAAGTGTAATGTGCATAATCAGAGCTGATATTCAACATATACTGAAAATTTGGTTGGAATCTGACAGACAGTTGTGAAGGAGTCGAAGATTAAAAACCCAAATTAACAAATGAGCTATTTTGGCTCTGTTAACCTCTTAAATCTGTAAAATCAAAATTTTAAACATCTGGTGCGCAACTATATCAAGTAACCAATGTATTCTGAGAGGCTGGTTGGAATATGATTTACAGTTTTGAAGGAGTTCCACATAAACAAACAGAATTAACAAATGAGCTATTCTGGCTCAGTGAACCTCTAAAACTGCAAAATCAAAATTTTAAGTATCAGATGCACAACTACATCAGGTGAACAACATATCCTGCAAGTTTGGTTGGAATCTGACTTATAGTTGTGATGGAATTGGGGATTAACAAACCAGATTATCAAATGAGCAATTTTGGCTCTGTGAACCTCTAAAATCTGTAAAATCAACATTATAAGTATAAGGTGCACAACTACATCAGGTGAACAATCTATCCTAAAAGTTTTGTTGGAATCGGACTGGCAGTTTTGAAGGAGGTGCGGATTCAAAACAAACAGACTCACAAATGAGCAATTTTGGCTCTGTGAACCTCTAAAATCTGTAAAATCAAAATTCTAAGTATCAGGTGCACAACTACACCTGGTGAACAACCTATCCTGAAAGTTTTGTTAGAATCTGACAAGCAGTCTTGAAGGAGTTGCGGATTCAAAACCAACAGACTCACAAATGAGCAAGTTTGGCTCTGTGAACCTCTAAAATCTGCAAAATCAACATTATAAGCATAAGGTGCACAACTACACCAGTTGAACAACATATCCTGAAAGTTTGGTAGGAATTGGACAAGTGGTTTTGAAGGAGTTGTGGATTCAAAAGCTGTTGGGACGACGCAGGACGACGACGACGCAGGACGACGACGTAAGACGACGGATAGTAATCCCTATGTGTCGACTCTGCTTACAGCAGGCGACACAAAAAGAGTAAATCCTATGTTGATAAAAAGTATAAACTTGTTTCCTGTTAGCTTGTCAAATACAAAACTAAACTTTAAGTATAAATACACAATTATTCATTACTTTTTCCATAAGGAATACATAGAGTTAAATAAAAACAAGATGTGTTTATGGAACACTACACCCCCAGATTCTACAGTAAAATATATGATAATACCTTATTTTACCCCTCTGTGACCTTGACCTTTGACCTAATTTTTTTTGCATATTTATGTTCCTATTGACAAGACCTATACACTTGCCAAGTATTAAAAGTCTATCTTACATAGTTCAAAGTTGTTTATTACCATAAAAACACCCAATTCAACCCCTTTATTCTGAAACAGATGAAGCCCTTTGAAATGGTTTTAATTGTTAAATGTATCTGTTTAAACATGCTATAAGAAACCTACAGAAAAATACTGCATCAACATCCAACAAAACTTTAAAAATTTTTTTTTTTCGTTTGTCCCCTTTGGGCCTCTTGTTTATCAAACTAGAGGCTCAGAGACTGAGCCTGTATCGCTCTCCTGACAAAATGCCTCTATGCCATGCATGACTTAAAATATGTTTATTACCAATGGGGTCTAATATTTAGCTAAGTTCTCCATTAGCACCTGTGTTTTTGTCTTATCCTATTGGAATGAGTAATTTTTGCAAAGGACCTTCTATACATTTAGTTAAATTTGCTTGAATAGTTTCAGAGAAGATGATGAAAAGGATGGCTTTCTCATACCGGGCTCCAATGTTAAACTATGTTTTGCAGTGGAGGCCATGTTTTTTACCAGATCAAAATGAAATGAGTAGTTTTTGTAAAGTACTTTCCGTACATCATTCCTCTAAAGTTTGGTTGAATTTGTTTCAGTGGTTTCAAAGGGGAAGATAAAAATGTGATTTTCCCATAGAGTCCAATGTTAAACTATGTTCCATGCTGTCGGCCATGTTTTCTATCAGATTGCAATGAAATGAGCAATCTTTGTACAGGACTTTCCATACATCATTCATGTAAAGTTTGGTTGAATTTGCTTCATTAGTTTCAGAGGAGAAGATGAAAATGTGATTTTCCCATAGGGTCCAGTGTTAAACGAAGTTCTGAGCTGGCGACCATATCTTTTTATCGGATCGGAACAAAATGAGTATTCTTTGTCAAGGACCTTTAGTACATCATTCGTGCAAAGTTTGATTGAATTTGCTTCATTGGTTTCAGAGGAAAAGATGAAAATGTGATTTTTTCCCATAGGTTACAATGTTTAACCTAAGTTCTGAGCTGGTGGCCATGTTGTTTATCGGATCAGCACAAAATGAGCTATCTTTGTAAAAGACCTTTAGTAAATCATTCCTGTAAAGTTTGGTTGAATTTGCTTCAGTGGTTTCAGAGGAGAAGATTAAAATGTGATTTTTCCCATAGGGTCCAATGTTAAACCTAAGTTCCGCGCTGGCGGCCATGTTTTTTATCTGATTGGAACGAAATGAGCAATCTTTGTAAAGGACCTTTAGTAAATCATTCCTGTAAAGTTTGTTTGAATTTGCTTTAGTGGTTTCAGACGAGAAGATGAAAATGTGAAAAGTTAACAGATGACGGAAGGACTGACGGAAGACGGACGCCAAGTGATGACAATAGCTCACTCTGACCCTTCGGGTCAGGTGAGCTAAAAAGGTAAATGCTACCTCGAATCTGTCAACACACTACAGTTGCGCAATTTTATTAGCAATAACATAAAACAAACCCGGTCTCAAAGATTCTATGGTCAAATATGTGAAACAAGAGGCTCTCAAGAGCCTGTATCGCTCACCTGGACAATGGCTGACATAGATAAAAGGCATTTCCAATAGGAAAAACGAAACATAAAATTTAGCAGAATACTTTTTTTCTTCTAAAATTACAGTATTCTTGTTTGGTTTCCATGGCAACCGAAAGATCCACCATCCATTACAACCCATAACAGAACACCATTCAAAAAAAATTTGGGCAGGGGTTCCCCTTATAATTCAAGTAATACATAGTGCTGAAATCAAAACATACAGACTACTTTAAAAGGGCCAATGTAAAAACTATGTTCCAGATGTACGGACCTACCAGATACATTTTTTGGATGGGACCACCTAAGGACCATTGTGGCTAAGTTTGGTTCTAATTGGACTNTGTATCGCTCACCTGGACCATGGCTGACACAAAAGTCATTTCCAATAGGGTCCAATAAACTATGTTCCCTGCTGGAGGACACCTTGGATTGGATGAAGACATGCCAAATGCAAATTTGAAGGGGGCCACGAAAGGACTTTTGTGATCAAGTTTATTTCTAATGGGATTAGTGATTTCAGAGACCTAATTCTTTTAATGGCATCCAATATAAACTATCTCAATGCTGGCAGCCATATTGGATGAGGTGTGGTCCTCCCGGATACCTTTATTGAAAGGTACCATCAATGTACCATTGTTTTCTAATTGGACAAATTGTTTCAAAAAGGATCTTTAAATGTATTTGAATGTGTTATCTATTTCAACCCATTTAAAACCACCTTTCAAAAATAATTTGGACAGGGGTTTCCCTTATAATTTAGGTAATAATTATTGCCAAAATCAAAATATTACAAGCTCCTTTCAAAAAAAATTTGGAGAACTGGGTTCTCCTTATTAACTAGTGTTTACATATTTCTGAAAACAAAACATAAAATTTAGCAGAATACTTTTTTTCAAAAACTTCAGTTTTCTTGTCAAGTTTCCATGGCAATGGAAAGCTCCACCATCCATTACAACCCTTAAGAGAACACCATTTCAAAAACATTTGGGCAGAGGTTCCCCTTATACTCAATGTAATACATATTGCTGAAATTAAAACATTCAGTCCCCCTTTTACAAATAAATTTGGGCAGGGGTTTCCTATGTAATCTAGTTTATACATAGTGCTGAAATCACAAATAAAATGTCTAGCAGAATACTTTTTTTTCTTAAATTTCAGTTCTCTGGTCTAGTTTACATTCCATTTCAACCCATATCAGACCACAATTCAAATTAAAATTTGGACAGGGGTTACCATTAAGGGTCCAATGTTCAAACTATGTTCCTTGCTGGCAGCCATCTGCCAGATAATTTTTTTGAATGGGACCATCTAAGAACCATTATGGCTAAGTTTGGTGTAAATTGGACTGGTAGTTTCTGATCTTTGAATGTCTTTTCAATAGTGTCCAATGTTAAAACTATGTTCCCCGCTGGCAGCCATCTTGGATGAGGTAGGGATCTGTCGGATACCTTTTTTGGAAGGAACCACCTAAGGACCATTGTGACTAGTTTTAGTTCTAATTGGAACTAGAAGTGGGAGCAGTCGAAAATGACAGCTAATCCCCTCACCCGCTGTTAAGAAATAATAACCCTTATATAATCTTAAGATGTAAAGATGAATGTGGAAGGTACATCCACTTAACAGTAAGATCATTATGTGTAATGTGTAGTATCTCAGATATAAACATTAATAGAAATCAGAGATGCATGCACATGCAAGGTTAGATGATCCTACCATGTACAGTTGCTTGGATCTGAACTCGGACGTAAACTTGAATGTAAGTCGATCATGCGGAAAAAATAGGTCAAAGTGACCTAATTTTGCCTGGATGCTGACCTACCCCCAAAGATGCATGCACATGCAAGGTTAGATGATCCTACCATGTACAGTTACTGAGATATCAACTCGGACCTAAAATTAAATGAAAGCCAGTCAAGCAGAAAATATAGGTCAAAGAGACCTAATTTTCTTGGAGGCTGTGAGATAGCCCAAGATGCATCTGCACACAAAGTTTGATGACCCTACCCTTCATAGTTGCAGAGATATATGCCCAAAGCGGACGCGGACGTAGACGTAGACGCGGACGCCGGGGGTACTCCAATAGTCCCCCTCAACTTCGTTGAGGCGAACTAAAAATGAATTGTCCAAACCTTTATTTTTTTTAATGGACATTGAATACTTTTATATATACCTTTGCATTGAGGTATCTGAGGAAGAAATCTAAAAGAAAAGACTTCCCCTTTCTAAATGCTCCAGCTACAGATACCACAGCAACCTTCTTATCCTGGATTTTAGGATTGAGAAGAATCCTTTCTAGGGCTTCTTCATTCAGATTAAATGTATGTTCTCCAGCTTCAACTATCTGTACAGGTTCTCCTTTCAGTCGAACACCTTGTGCAGACACTGTAACAGAAAAGACTAATTTAATTGCAGCACATGTGATTCCATGGATAGTTAACATAAATTCAATGGCAATCAATGGTCAAACTAGTGTTTTTTACAAATGCTATTAGTCTTAAAATATAGGCCAAGGTGAAAAATTATGAAGGATAAAAAGCTTTTGCCCTAACCTAGCCCTAATAATGATTTTAGTGGCTTATAAAAAGAATGTTAGTGGCTTTAAAAATGTATTTACAGTCACTATATTACAAATATACAATCCGTCTGCTTCACAATAAAAGTTAATTTAAGCCTATGTAAAATGTTCAATCCATTTTGTTGAATCAATAAAAATGTATGTACATAAACTCTATTTCTTAGTTCATCAGCAGTCTTCGTGAAATACATTTAAAAATTCGTAAAGGTTCCACGGAACCTAATGTCTCGCCTGCTCAGTACATTGTTGTAATTTAGCCTATATTTAGATGTATTTGCAAGGTAGAATTTCAAGAAATAACTGGTCTCTGAAACTTTCATACCCTAATTGGAATCAAATATTTTTGTACAATGAAATGTATTTTAAAAAATATGGTTGCTAAGTAAAATTCCAAAAACTAACTGGTCTTCAGATTTTCATGAAATTTACCAAAACTGCAATCCTGGATTTTGGAAACTTCACTATTGAAAATAATTATTCATACTGTGAGGAATTGAAAAAGATATGGTTTCTAGGTAGAATTCCAAAAAATAACAGGTCTTTGAGAGTTTCAGGAAATTTACCAAAATTAGAATCAAAGATTTTTGAAATTTGACTTTTGTAAATGATCATTATAACTGTAAAGAATTGAAAAAGATATGGTTGCTAGGTAGAATTCCCCAAAATAACAAGTCTTTGAGAGATGTTACACATCTGCGCATTTTATGCAGAAATGTCAATGTTGATGCAATTCTATCAAGAATTAAAGAGTCTATTCTACTTCTTCATTGGAATTTTTTAGCAAAAAAAGTCCAAATTTGAAAAAAATACATCAAAACTAAAAAAAATCCCTTTTTTCAGCTTAAGATAATTTTCTGACCATCATCTAACTTTTGACCACTTTTTGTGAAATTCCAATAAGATTTAATAACTTAATTTGACCACAGGGTTAAAATAAATTTCTTGCACAAAATCAAAGTTCTATAAGAGCTGAAAGTGTTTGTATGTGTTGAAGTTAAGGTGTCTCAGTGGTATTATTCCGCCATTTTTGTTTAATACTTGTTCATTTAGGTTTATTTGTATTTGGTTATAGGACATATGAGTAGACTTTTAGGTATTTTTTGTAATTATTACAGCAATTTTCCTTTCACTGAATGCAGTTTCAATAGGATTTTTAGTAGCTCTCCAGGTAATCAAATAGGTTTTTCAATAGCAGTTTGGCCTTCAAGGTAGAAAGGTCACCAAATGCCCATTCATACATGTAGTTGGGTGTGTGCCAATTTACCTGATGTTGATTTCACCCACAGAGATAAAGTACATTTGAACTATTATTATGTATTGGAACAAACAAAGAGAAGGGATGAACTTTATATAGACTAAATTTAAACAGTAATAGTACAACTTTGTGATTTCTTATCTTATTGTATGAAAAAATGCATCTTTATTCTTGATTGGCTATTTCAGTATTAAAAACAAGTTTGGGTGAACTTGACTTGTTTCCTCAAATCTGTTGAAATTGACACCAGGTAAACTGGCCCATATCCAGGACAAATACAATGAATGGCCATGTGACCTTTCTACCTTGAGGGTCAAACTTCTATTGAGAAACCTATTGTTACTACCTGGAGAGCTACCAAATTTTCTATTGTGAGTGCATCAGGTAACAAGAAAATTGCTGTGACATTCGGACCTTCATTTTACAATTTTTACCGGTCCTTCTGCCAAAATGTCGGTTTTGTCCGTCGGACAGATGCATTTCATGAAGACTGCATCAGCTAATCACGCACATGCAATCGTTATTAAAATTGAAAAATGTCATTAATAGGTAAAATTCTTATGAATAAAACACCTTTCCTTATATCAATTGTTCATAAGAACATTTCTATAGCTTAAAATATGAAATGTCTATAAAAGATAAAATCACATAACTGAGAATGTTCTATTATTTCTAAGAGGTCGTTTGCTGGGCATAACGCAAATTTAATTTATGACTGCTGATATAGTAGTCATGGCATTTAATGTTTTTTTTATCATTTAATGTTCTCATACCTGTCATATAACCCCAACAAATCGTGAATTGCATGATTTCTGTGCTCTGGTCATGACTACACGATTGTGAAGCTAAAATTCAGGCAAAACACACTTTTGAGAAAATGAACATGATTATATCCTACAGGTGACTTTACAACCCTTTCTGAACCCGAAAGGTGACAAGTTTTATTACACCTATTGTACTAATTAACATATTTGTGTAAATAAACATCAATGAGGTTACCTGCTAATTAACTCATCAATAACTTACCTGTGTGACGTTTATGGCCCACTGACCTGATTAAACTGTTAACATGATTAATATCCAATTATTTCCAACAAATATGCTTTGATAGGAAGCGAAGCTTCCATATATTTTGGAACTGCAATTTTGTTCCCAATAGGCCCTACTATGAGTTGAAAAAATCCCTGCGTCAAGAGTTATCGTTCTTGGAAATATACGCAAATGGACACATCAATCTTTCAGAGAAGATTTCTAAAATATGTGTAAAAAATAAAGCATATGAATACGTTGCTTGATGGCCATTCAAACATTTTGATGGTAAAATCGAAATGAAGAAAACAGAATAAAAACAAAGCATGTACGAAACTAAATACATATAAATCCATTCGGAATTCCACTGCGTCGAAAAGGGTCATGATCATAACCAGAAATTACGAATGAATATATGCAACCATGACAACGATAAAGCGGATCAATATCGTTGTTACGCAAGAATTTTGAGTATATTTGTTTATACACTAAATTACAACTTAAACACAGTTATGAAGTATAGACAAGACGCCAGGGAAGGTTTTGTCAGCAAAATAAATGTAGCTATGTAGTAACTTCGCGACGGTTGTTTTCACTGCTTAAATAAAGATTGCATGATCATTGACATTGCTAAAGTCGATTTCACTTCCTTTAGATAATGGAAATCTCACGATATCAGCTTTATTTTTGCACTGATCTTTATCATATTTGGTATGTATATCAAGAATGATCATACATAACTGAAAAACGTTGAATTTGCCGTTTACGACATGCACAAAAGTCTGCAGTCATGTGCATTTTCACAATTTTTTTCAAACAGGTGAAAATTTCTAAGTGTTGGATTGTTCTATTTTAGGGGCGACCAAGTCACTTGATGAATAAGAAGACCCCAGTTGACCTACCTAATAATAGCAAGGTGTACTCGTTCGGGGTTAACACTTGTTATCCACGGACTTTTTGTTTGTAAACACCGAATAGAAATTAGCAGTACGTTAACAATTTATTTCAAATATTTTATGCATATTTCAATTACATGTTTAAGTATAATTGTTAAATCATATCATTTACGGGTATGTTTTTTCTTAAATTAAAAGGGGGTCCAAGCACATGGTAAAAACCAAAGTGAGACTTGTTTATCATCTGACTAAAAGATATACCTGCCTATACCTATTTCAGAATGATCCTGGCTAGTCGATAATTGTGCGCGGAAAATATCATCCATTTAAAAGCATGGAGCATTTTTAAAAAGTGTTTTTTCTCTCAAAATGTATTGGAAATCATCAAATTTAAAGAGGTCCCACAAGTGTATAATATTTTTACACAGCCGTGCAAAATCCGGTGCCAAAAGATGCAATGTTAAAGTCAGCAGAAGAGAATTTCCATTATCTAAAGGAAGTGAAACAGACTTTACGACAAGTTGCTATTGTAGACGTGCACCCATTGCTCATAGCATACGTTCAGGACTGGCATTTATTCATCGAACATATCCATACAATCCATTTACAGGGAATCCAATCACAATATGAAGTCTTACCTTGATGCAGAGTGTTGACAATGCTCACTCATTTGTCCCAAATTTTGACTCCTGCTTGGGGACTGCATCTTGTCATATACTGACGTATATACTGACCAAAAACTTTCCAAATAAAATGGCATTATACTTTCAAATAACATAATGCTAAAATGATTGAGAAAATTCGTCAAAACAAGCGTCTGCTACCCCGGAAATATACTTCCAGGATCGATAACTGCAATAATCAAAGGACTTGAAGTACTGTGACTGGGAGTTGCGTCAGGATGTAGCATGGCCTGATAAAATCTGTTGGAGTCATATATAAATATATGAAAATATGAACAAATTGTCACAACAAGAAAATAATTTTTCAGTGGAACTTGATCTTCATTCCATTACTAAAAAGACCTATTTTTTAATGATTATATGATCTTTTTTTATTTTTCAATTTTATTTTATTGATATAAAATATTTGAAATTGAATCAATCAATAAAATACCAATAAATATCTTTTTTATTAATGGCAGGAATGTCAGGGCAAGTGCATAATTTAAGGTCTAAAATTTGAGAATTGGAGGCAATGTAGAAATAAGTGTTATTCTCTGCATCATATGGCAGATTCGGGGATACTTTACTCATTTGCATAGCAGCCATCTTGTAACTCTTGCTTGTCGGCCATGTTTAATTGAAATGCATAGGGGATATATTGAAATTTTGCAAAATTATCTAATAATACACTTCAGAGCATATTTGTCCGCATCTAGCAAGTTTCTATACATTGTTTACGTCTATTCTATACATAAATACTTATCTGTAATAATGAAAATTTCCGGCCAGTTTAGTTTGAAATTCGAAGCAGGATCATGACATTTTGACTGCCGCCGTGCGCGGTCCCGGCTTATGAATAGGCCCGCAGCATCCTCTGAGCTTGGAGTATGAGTCGTCCTAACAGAGGACCCCAAGGGAACCCCGGGATATAGAAATAGGACCTAGTATCTCCGGCTTGCGGGGTGTGACCCCTCCTAAACGGAGGCTGACCCCGAGGGTCCCGGGATATAGAAATAGGACCCATTCCGTGGTTGTGCGGGATTAATAAATACACAACCCATCTTTCGGATGGGATGTAAACTCAGGTCCACGTGTTGGAAGAAATGCCACGCTTCCTGCACGTTAAAGAACCCTTGTAGCAAGCTCTTTTAGGGGTGGTCCGTAGGTGATCGGCTACAAGGCTAAATTCCCCGCCCTTGACGATTTCACCCTACTTTTCCAGTGGCAGTCAGAATTTCCGGTCCCATGGCCCTTTCCATACCCCAAAGTGATTATTTATTAACAAACTTGTTCTCGTCTTGATATAGCTGAAATATTGCTGAGTAGACGTTAAACAATAATCAATCAATCAATCAATCATTTTGACTGTAGAAGCCATTGTAAAACTACACAGTAAGCTATCTTTGACAGAAAAATACACATCAAAGATAAATATGTAGCAAATTTGTCTGCATATGACTGTGAAATATAACTCGCATAGATTCACAAACAGTTGTCCCTTTTAAACATACTCAAGAAAATTTGCAGCCAAATTAAAATGAAAATGTGTAATTCCAAGCTTTCTAGCGACGGGAAATCCTTCTATAGACTGCTTTTAAACACAATTTCCATGTTTTAAAATTCCCACAACAAAAACTTTTCATCACGGAAGATAACATCAATACAGTACTTTTAGAAAAAAGACGGGGGTAGTATGAAAATAATCCGGAACACTGGGATGTACTATCAAAGGTAAACTTTAATAAAGGGAAGTAATTCACCAAAAAGGGGCGTGGTCATGCGATTTTATCTCATGAATAAAATACCCCCGATTCTGCCTTATGTAAAGTCAATTAGAGTATCTCTCTGATATAAATTAATAATACCAGTAACTGCTGGGAGAGGTTACTCAGTAGGGAAGAGTGGGGACGGGTATTGTTACACCGTCTAAATCATGGACAAAAAAACAAAGGATCCCACAATTCCAGACGTGCATTTAGGTACAAACTAACAAATAAAATGGGTAACCTTAGGCATCCTACCCCCTGTTCAGTGTCAAGGAATGAAGTCAATATTATAAGAGCGGTGATAGCAAAAAAATGCATAAAATAAAATATAAGAAATGATTAAA
>MJUU01067330.1:304003-326129 GCA_002080025.1 Modiolus philippinarum | reverse complement strand
CAGGTCCTGAGTGCACTCAGGAATCCTGTGCGGTGTTTAGACGTACCGGTCTAATTTGGTCTGTGGTTTTTGTCAATTATGTTATGGTACCATTTGCAATCTGAGTTTTGAACTCTGTAGCCCAGCCTGGTGCGTCATCTTTCTCTGTCATTGACCTGCAGTACAGTAATCTCTTGTTCCTGAAAATTCAATTCAATTCAAATAATTTTATTGATTAAATAATCAATGGGATTGGACAACAGGCTAGGCCTATATAAATCCTCTCCCACAACAAGATGGTACAAATGGAACAATTTAAATGAATATAAATAATGATCACATATTATACAATATACACAATCAAAAGTTTGTTTTGTGACAGAAGCAAGATAGAAAAAAGGAGCGTATTTCAATCATTTTTTACACATTACGGTCTATCATATAAGAGGGTCATTTGTTAATATAAGGTATTATCTAGTAGTAATAAAGAGTGAAAAATTATAAACAGGGCCATCTTATTATCATAAATTATGTTAATGAATGTTTAGATTATTATCCAATGATTTTGTAGACATACATTGTATATATTAAGCAACAGAAGAAAGATCTTACTGGTAGTAGAGATTAGAATTAAGAAAGTGAGACAGAAAATAAGAAAAAAAATAAAATAAAACAAAATAAATTAAAGTTATTGATACAAAATATAAATTTGGAGAAGAAAAATAAATAAAAGAAGAACAAAATAAAATAAATGGGAGGATGACACAGCATGGTATCTATATAATCAAATAGCAGATATGCTGAAATACTACATTTCAATATTACCAATACAGATATATCTATAAACCCCAATATACATACATGTTCACATATAATAATCCTCTGCATAGATAAATCATATTATAAAATCATTTATAAATGCAAAGTGCATGTGTATACATATAAATACAACAGATAGGCATTTAATTGAACCTTCCAGTATTTTTTATATAATCTATGATTAAATTTGTTATTTTGGAGTTTAATTCTGGAGAGAGTTCATAGTTATTACCTAATAAGGAATTTGTATCTAAAGGAACTTGTAGATTATTTAATTCATTAAGCAACTGTGCTCTATGTAACATATAAAGAGGACAAATCAATAAATAATGATAATTATCCTCAGTGTCGGCACCACATGCACATTTTGAGCTCGCAGACAAGTGTGACTGTAATAAATGTTGATTGAGATCACTTGCCTCATTTCGAAGTTGACAGTAAGTGATATTATTTTTTCGATCACCAAGATTAAAATGTTCCGGTGGTTTTTGTATATCATCATTTAATTTTTTCTTAAATATAGATATGGGGGTAATATTTTGCACTTCATTGTCTTGATTGTTCCAGGCATTTAGTGCACTTGGTAAAAAAACTCTTTTTATAAGACTCTGTACAGCTTTGGGGAATGTTAAAAAACCTTGGATTTCTGAGAGGGTAGTTTTCTGAGACATTTATATGAGACGTCACAAAATTAGATATATAGCTTGGAAGGTACCCATGCAATGCTTTATGTATAAAAAGTAGTTTTTGTTTATTACGTCTATTTTGCAATGAGTCCCATCCAAGTTCATGGTATAATTTTAATTTAGAAGTACCTTTACGTAAACCAGTTACAATCCTGGCAGCTTCATATTGAACAGATTCAATCAAATCAGCTTCTTGCTGGGTGCAATTGTCCCAAACAATATTGCCATATTCTAGAATTGGCCTTATAAATCCAATATATATTTTTTCAAGGGACTTCCTATCAAGGTTATACTTCAATAATCTTAGAACATTTAACCTGGACCAAGCTTTAGAATATATTTCATTGATGTGATCTCTCCATGAGCCTTTAGTATTAAAGTTAAGTCCAAGATGTTTATGGTTTGATGTATTCTCCAGTGGAGTATTATTCAGAAACAGGGTTGGGATATTATTAACATGTTGCTTTCTAGTAAATAACATTGACTTAGTTTTTGATGCATTAAATTTTATGCCCCAGTTAGTAGCCCATTCGTGCAGTTCATTCAAATCACTATTCAAAGATTCAGCTGCGGTTACATGGTCATCGACAATACAATACAGTGAAGTGTCGTCTGCAAAGAGTTTTATATTATTAGTAACCACATCAGTTATATCGTTTACAAACAAAATGAAGAGATAAGGTCCAAGGATAGATCCTTGAGGGACTCCTGCATTTATAGTTTTCCAAGTCGAATAGGAGCCATCAATATGAACTCTCTGTTTCCTATCAGATAAATAGTTTTTAAACCAATTAAGTAAATTACCACTAATGCCATATTTACGAAGTTTAAAAAGAAGACCATCATGCCATACCCTATCGAAGGCCTTGGAGACATCACAAAAAATGAATCTTATATCCTTGCCAATATCTAAATTTTTTATAATAGTATCGTAAATAATAAGCAACTGATTTACAGTCGAGTCTTTATTTATAAAACCTGATTGATTATCAGATAAGATGTTATTTTGAAGAAGGTAGTTGTGAAGGTGTTTAAAGATTATTTTTTCCAGCATCTTACCAAAGCAGTTGGTTACAGATATTGGTCTATAATTAGTAGCATCTTCACAACTTCCTTTTCCTTTATAGACAGCAGTTACATTTGCCAGTTTCCATTGACTAGGAACAATTCCTTGGGCTAGACTTTTATTAAAAAGTAGAGTTATAGGTTTTATCAAGGATGAATGAATATTCTTTAGGAATTGGGGGGATAAGTTGTCTGGGCCAGCAGGTTTATTACAATTAAGAATTTGAAATTGGTTCCTGAAAATCTTGTTATTCTTTATGTGTTGTGTGTATAGCTCTGTTGTTACCGGTATAGTTGGTCGAGCAGTCTCTGGGATGTCTTCTTCATTGAGTTTTTCTATGGTCCAGTTTTTAAAATATTTAAACTTGTGTATGGTTAGAGTTAACTCAATTCTTTCAAGGACGGACATGTTGTGTGGAAACGGATTGACATTTGTAGTTTTCTTTTCCTCAATGTCATATTCATATCAGCTTGGTTACTTGTGCAATATGGCTTGTCAGACTAATTGGGTCTCTAATTAAATTGTGTTTAAAGCATTTAATCAAATTTCGATAAATCACCTTTGATCACATACTAATTACCTGCTCATTCTAATTAAACTACCAGTTATCACCTTTGATCACCTGTTAACTCTAATTAAAATAACAAAATAACATCCGTTTTTTACTTTAATTTTTTTTTTATCATAAAACATACCATACCCTATAAACTTTATATTACTATGAACTTGACGACCACAATACTGGAATACAATACTGGAATAAAATTTTTAACAATACTAGTATTCCAGTATTGTGGTCGCCAAGTTCAAGTGATCCCATAAAAATCCCGAAATCCCGGGCTTAAAAACATCCAATCCCGACATCCCGAAAAAGGTCCTGCCCCCCCCCTTTAGTGGAAATGATCGTCCTTATTAAAACAAATTCTAAAAGTATCCATGGATGCTTACTAGAATTTCAAAAATGGGTGGTCTTTGATATTTTCAGGAATTTACCAAAACTGCAAATAATTATTTTTGAAATCCTCATACATGTGATAGGTCTCTGGAGCCAATGCAGGAGATAGCCTTGATTTTCAGGGAGATTAGCCATTTTTTCAGGTGAAATCAGGGAGATTTTTATTGCCATATTTTCAACATAAAATATATATATACTGCCAGCGATTAAGCTAAGATTTTGAGACCTTTAGTCACTTTTGCGTATCAGTTTCACAGGGCAGTGTGTACTATGAAGCTTTTACTTTTATGATTTATAATTATGTATTTGTTTTCGTTTAGTTTTTCATGCTAAGATTCAGTACTTCAGTGATAACAATGGGTTAATTAATTGGTATTTACAGAGAATTATATCTCTATACCTGCATCATGCACTGATCTACTTGGAAATGAGAAAATTTTGAAAGCTATCAACAACAGAGCATTATAAATATATATATCTCAGTTTTACTTTCTATTAATTTGTTATTTTAAAGAAATTATTTTGCAAAATATCAAACAAATATTGTTTACAAACACAGTTTTTCGCTAAAATAGTGGTGAAATAAAAATTTCTGTTATATTGATTCAGCAAATATCAGCAAAAGTTCAATTAAAAAAAATAAATTCATGGAAATAGAAAGACAATTTTTAAGGGGGAAATAACCCAACTTTAAGAAACGTGATCTTTAAATAAAATCAATGTATTCAAAGAGAACGTTTGACCTGTTAATTATGAAAAATTTGCTGAAAGAAAGATTTTAATGTTCAAAGAATTAATTATTTTAAATAACTGATAGTTAATTGCCATACAGGTAAGCAAGTTATCTCTGATTGACCGGTAATTAGTGATACCATGCCCAGGAACACAGGTAAACAAATCACCAACGGCGTTTGTTTACAACTGACCTAATCCTTTAATTAGCATTACAGGTGTAATTAAAGTGTCAGTTTGGACAATAAGATTACAGTAACAAAGATTATGAGCAGTCAAGTGACTATAGGCTAATTATATCCCTTGGGAATACTCCTAAATGGCGATTTTGTACACATTTTTTTTTATTTTGGCTGGAAGCCGAATTTCCGGGAGATATTTCTGGAATTCCGGGAGATGAAAGAAGCCCTTGAAAATCCGTGAGATT
This sequence comes from Modiolus philippinarum, assembly GCA_002080025.1. Lineage (NCBI taxonomy): Eukaryota > Metazoa > Mollusca > Bivalvia > Mytilida > Modiolidae > Modiolus > Modiolus philippinarum. The sequence goes on along the minus strand of MJUU01067330.1, from coordinate 321,465 downwards.
TCCATGCTCCCGTCGGGAGATCACATGTATGAATCCTGGCGAAAATGCTTGTCTTTAATGAAAACAAATTCTTAAGGTATAGTGAGTTGCAAGGTAGAATTACAAAAAAAATAAATGGTATTCGTGAGACTTTCAGAAAATGGAATCATTTTTTTAAATCAAATTGGTGAAAATAATTGTCCTAATAGAAACTAATTCTAAAATATGGTTGTTAGGTAGAATTCTAAAAATAGGTGGTGTTTGAGGCTTTCAGGATATTAACCAAATTTGATGATCACAAATCAATGTAAATCATTTTTTTTCTTTGTTTGTTTTGATACTTTTGTAATTATACTGCCTGTATAGGCTCCTTGATTGGAAATAAAGTTTATCATATCATATCATATCATATCACATTTAGAATTTCAGACGATTTTGTTTCCAAATACTTACCAAGATATAAAGATTATAGTATGCTAAAATGTCGCAAAATATTTTACATTTACCAAATTTGGACTGCTTATGGGGCATCTGCAGACTATATATAACAATTCTGCAGCATCCCTAAATCCAAAAATGTAGAAGGAGAGTGTGCTGCATACACATCGGCATATGTGTCACAAATTAATCCACATTTTGGGCCTTTGTCAAATCGACATCTTAGGTCTCTTGTTTGCATCAAGATAAATATCAACAATCCGAAAGCTAATTGCGCATCTACAGGCCATATGGAAACAATCCTACACAAAAATTAAATCCCTAAATCCAAAAATGTAGGAGGAGTTTGAGTCACAAGAAAAGTGCACCTAGAACAATATCGAAAGTCAAAAGGATTATTTCGCATCTGTAGCATATATGCAACAATTCTATAATAAAATTAAAACCATATATCTAAAAATGTTAGAGGGGCTCGCATCGCAAGAAAGTTTGACGGACGGACGGACGAGGCCAATATCTCAACCTCTTCATTCGAAAGTGCGTAGACTATAAATATTCGAAATTCGATAATTCTTTCAATATTCAGTTGCAGCTAGACTAGTGTGATATGTGAAAATAGAAGGTATCGAAAATAAACTACAATAATTATCCCTGGAAATGGTAGAGTGCACAACAATTTGAGTTTAAGGGAGTACGAGCCTCAGATTTCAGAAGCATTCTTTATCCTCGGGTTTTATCCATTCAAACAGTGCTAAAATTTTTTGCACATGGATCACATTTTCTTGGTCACAAGTCACTTTAAAATACATAAAATAGACTGTGTATAAAAATTTAATCAACTTCCAATTATAATTTCTTATATTTAAAGGCCTATAAACATCTTATGCAAATTGAAGGAAAACTCTAGAGAGATCCGTTTCCCGCCAAAATTTTGACGTCATATATCTCAAAAATTTCTACATGGATTTTCAAATTTTTTTGCTCAAGTTGTTCCATTAGAAGTGCTCTTCAAAACAAAAGGTCAGGATTTTAATTCTAATTACAAAATTTCTGAGACTCGTACTCCCTTAAGTATAATGGACGAAATTTTAAAAGAATATATATTTTTCAAGGACCAGGAGGTTTTCGGCTATTTCTAAGAAGCACCTTGCTAATAATATATGCACCAGTGGAACAGAGTAGTCTATGGCACGACCATGGAACCTAACTGCCTATGCGAAATACACAGTCGATCTTATATTAGACTCTTTGCTGATTGTATTGTCACCTTGCTTTCATATTAGGGGTGGTGTGGGGAAAGAACCAGGGAACATTGCTCAAGACCATTTTGGCCGCACCCGAATCGCACAACAGGAAGAATTCATGTTTGAATTTTTAAGTCTTAAACCACATCGTTGACCGCAGCGGCTTTCGTCACTGCGTCCGCCTCCGAATAACGCAACAGGGAGAGTTCTTAATTGAATCCGCAGACTAGGTCTTCTTATAGTCGACGGCAAATCCAAAGTCGTGTTTGAGTGGGTTGCAAAGGAGAACGGCCACTTACTAATGGTTTTGGTGATGGTGTATCCATCCAGACTTANTTCGCTGAACTTGATTACTCTTTTATTTAGGGGCCAACTCCGACCTACCGTTGGGTGTGGGGTTTCCTCACCGTTCATTGAAGATCTTATGGTGGCTTTGAGTTGTTATTGCTCCCCTTAGGGTCGTTGTCTCTTTGACACATTCCCCGTTTGCCTTCTTTTTCTTATTAACTAATCGATCACGTATCAATAAAAATCGAACAGTAATCACAAATTTTTAATCAAAATCATCGGTCAAACTCCTCAGAGAGTTGGATCGATAAATTTTCGATTAGTCGAACTAATCAATCGATTGCCGTTCGATTTTTATTGATAAGTGTAGATTATCAATTTGATCGATTAGTTATGTCTGGATTCATATAGTGCTTTGAATCCAGTGTTATCGTCAACTTCATCAGCAGTTGAATCTTTGAAAAACAATTGGTTGAGTCCCTGGGATTTGAAGAATTCGTCGGGTAAGTGAGACTTCCCAGCATGGTGTTGGCAACGCCTGGGTCGTTCAGGTGCTCGATCTGTTGGCCAGAGTCTAAAGCTGATGCTACGAAAGAGGAGCATGACACTGTTTTTGAACGAGTATCACCAAATCTGCGTCAGCGTAGGCGATTTCAACGTTCTTTTGTTCAAAGCCCACAAGAAGTAGCTCTCGGCTACTCATCCTGGGTCTCTTTATTTATTCGGATTTTAGCAGTGGCATTATTAAGCTGCACTCCGTCTTTAGGTTCGAATTCGCGAACCTGATATTCATGGAGACTTTCATCGATGGCCATTCTGTAATGGTAAGCACATAGCTACACATGTTTGATTATATAGCGCTTGACGAAGTCGTGCAAGTTGGCAATACCAACGCATGAGATGAGGTTATCTAACTGGCTTGCTGCCAGATGGTCAACATGGGACTGCTTGGTTCGCTGAGTTTGTGGTACTCTAGTGACTTGCAGGTCATTTTATTCATGACATGGTCTGCAGATTTGGAAGCTTTCTTTTCAGTTTCTTTCAGGCTGCATTGGTGGCGAAGATATATTGCCTTTATTGCTTCTCAAAGCAAAGTCTTCTCAGCAGAGAAATTACCTACTAAGTTGGTGACCAATCTAATAGACACCACCCACCGACTTCCGATTTTCGGCGATAAAAACGTTTTATCACTAATAGCATCATATTTTATTTATAGGAAGGATACAATATTGGGGTCCGCGAGAGGATGGAGTTTCCTTGGCACATTGTACCCAAATATCGTAGGTAATCGGATCTTCAGGATTCGGGCGCTTCTTGACCATGAGTTCCCACAGGCAGGGGTTCCTTTATAGCATTGATCAGCACTGGTCATCGACGAATATATCACAATCGAAGGGAGACTCCTATCATGATGGCGTCGTTCTCCACTTTTAACTAAAAGATATAGTAGGCACAAGGAGCTGTAGATAATGATTTGCTCTCAGACTTACTTTGGTGCCTAAGGATGGTTCAATGGATAGTGGATAGGTAAATGCAGCGCTGAAAGACAATACAAGCACCGGCGCATGTGACTCCTCTATCGTTTTAGTTGTCTTTGAGGCAGCTTCTTTTGGGGCTTTCAACATATGATTCAACATCAGTGAAAGATCTCGGCTTACTATAATTTTATTATCGAGGTGATGCTGCACATTGCTAGCCTGAATGCTACGCTTGGTATCCGTAACACTATTGCCCGTATAGCAGATGTTTGACAGGCCACCGAACACTTAAGGTAGTCGAACACGAAGTCGGCCATCAAGGTCTTCCATTGATCCACGGTTGACCGTGAGCTTGTCTGGAAGGTGGTAGCGACGGAGGCGACAGCGGCGACCCAGCACGCTGTGTTCTTCTCGACGTATTTCTTCAATCATGGACTCTGACTGAATCGGATGACTCAGTGGATCTTCTTCAACCTTACACCCCGAGCGAGGTTCTTCACGTAGTGACCACGTACTTAATTCTATTTATCGTGAAGGTTGGCCACTAGCTTCTTCAAGCCATTGATTCCCATGGGTTCCAGTATCAGGGGTAGTCATTGTGGTAGTCGGTGAGCTCCTTTTGATACCCGAAGTCCACCTCCAAGATGTACCTCTGGTCGTTTTCCTCGCCGAGCGAGCCGAGGTCGGCTACTTCCGCCGGGTCGATCCATTTGAAGTCGCGGATAGGTAGCTGCCGGCTCATTGTTGTTGACGTACTTGTAAGTACATGGAATAGTTTGCCGGCTTGCTCGGATCGTATCCCTCCATGTAGGGTTGTTTGCCTTTACATGCGTCCACATAGCAATGGTTAGGCCGTCGCAGATACCGTCATCGATCATGAGCAGCATGTCGGAGTCGGTGATAAGGTCTAAGTGAACGCCACTGACTTTGAGTTCAGCATCATAGGCTAGCTCTGGTGCTGTGCCGAAGGATGCCGGATCGACAGCTTAGTACTTCCTTCAGAATTCTCAAATGCGTGCAACCTCTAGGTACACATTTTGTGAATCATCAGCCCACCAATTCTCGATCTTCCACTCGGTCACATAGTCAAAGGCTACCATCAGCCTGTTTTCCAGGGAACACATGACGTACTTCACGGAGGTCCCCTCAATACTGTAGTCAGTGTCCCTCCTGTCCTTGGATTTGCATACGAGCTTGTGCAGGTCAATGATCAGATACTAGTAGATCACTTTCTCTATGATAGCCCACTTCCGTTCGTTGTAGTCCTTGGGCCACAGGGGTGCATGCAAAGTCTTCTAGTTTGGCTTTCGTTACGTTGGCGTCTTCCCATTGGTAGGCAATCTGATCAGTGATCAGCTTCTCTCGATTCCTAATGAAAAGGTGGCGCCCGCTCACCGATGTTGCAACCGTGACAGTACCAGGAAAGCAAAGTTAGGTTGGCATTTTTATACCAATGTCGAGCATGTAATCGACGTTGAGTTTGTACCGGAACTTGCACCTCATACCTTGGAGTAGTTGTCCGAGTGCTCTAACTTCTGTCTGTCGTATACTAGTACTTCATACAGGGGAATGCCTGTTGCCCGATTCATAGTGACCGACCTTGAATAGCTTTGGGTCCAATGGTTTGGCACCATTTTGTAACTCCCGCTGCATGTTGGGGAATGCACACCTGCCGGCAGTGCCTCCACCCGGCTCCGAAGGCTTGCAACCATGAACTTGAGACTGTCGATGAATCTCAAGTGTTGGTATTGTGTTTTCATCTTTCCAATGCTGCTATCCATATACAAGCCATCCGCGACTATTTTTGTAAAGGAAGTTTGGCTTTCCCAGTTGTGGGAATGAAGGTGATGTTGCCAGTTCTTTACAAAGGGAAGGCTGACATACCCTATCAGGTTGTGAAAGGTCACTGGGATAAAGTTGGGTACCTTGTGACTTCTGGTTGCACTCAGTGTTTGCCCCTCGAAGCTCCCCGTGAAGTCACAGTGGTCTTTCACCCTGTCCCCGTCGAGTGGCTGATTGTACATGGAGCACTGCACCGGGTTTTCTATTTTCTGTTTATCGTCCTCGGTAATCACCATGGGTTTCTTTAAGTTGTTCTGTCCGACACTAGTATCCGGTTCGAGCCAATTAAACGAAGAAATAAGTCACGTCCTCCATACCCTTTTGCACGGTATAGATTACCATTTCCTTCGCGAATACCCAGACGTCGAAGCACTCAAAGTAATAGCAGAACCAAGATGGCGTTTGCTTCTGCTGCTAGATGGTAAAGGTCTTTGATTGATCAGGCCCTCAAGAGTCGATCTTCTCAATGAGGCACCCAACGTCTGCGTAAGATGACACCTCCGGTCATAGTTCTTGATTAAGACCCTGGCGCCTAAACGGCATCTCGATCTCCATCATCTTCTGACTCTTGTACTCCATGTGAAGATCCAGGATATCTTGCTGTGTAAGATGGTTCAACCAACGGTTGCAGAAGTGTGCTACTCAGTCGTGAACTTTTATCCGTAAAGAGTCGCGATAAACTCTTTGCCTAGCAGTAGCTCTTCATCGGACAAGATATGTGTGCTGTTCAACGGTATTCCCGGTTGGTAAACTCCTCCATTATCGCTCCATTGAACCCGAATACGTTGATGTCGTTGTCTCCGTTTAATTTCTCAGACCTATCAATCGGTGAGACTGAGAATTCGATACCCTCGAATGAAAGCTCTTCTGTCCACTAAGCATCCGAACACGCTTCCCCTTTTAGTGGTCCTCTTCCTCACCTCCTCACCATCCTCTTAACGACAGGAACCTAGTATCCGGACATGTTTGTCCGCGGTTGACGATTCCAGAGCTATGATTTATTTCGTGGAAAGCCGAGATAAGGTCTGTATTCATCCATACCAGACTGGTCGATGTTTCGACCTAATTTTTGCTTGTTGGGCAGAACTCTTAATTACTAGTAAAGCACTACGTCCCTGAAGGTCTGGTCGCCTTCAAGTAGCTACAACATGTGCAAGCAAATGTGCCTACATACCACTTCTCAACGCCGTTTCATATCCAAAAACAAGACACAAATAGCCAACAATACCCTTAGACGGTGGCAGACCGCCAGAGTGGAAGTCTATCTTGAGTCCTTTGCACTTGTGCAAACATTTCAAGCGTTTCGGGACCATCAAGGTCATCATGGTTAAGGCTGCTGCATTCGCTAGGGCGTGGGTTTGGTGATAATGTTTCATTAACATTTCCCTGAATGGAGGGATTCCCATAATTGAGTTGGCTTCCTCGAAGTATACACAATAGAGAAGATTGGTGGGAATATTGTCATGCTGTGCATGGGCATGATGCTCATTTATTTAGTAAGTGAGAACCGAATCGTCAGTCTAAGACGAGCCATCCAATCACAATGACAACATCGGAAAAACAAAGACATAACATGAGTACGGCACAGAAGTGAAAAATACACACACACACACACACACAAAGGTGAACATCACGGACCCAATAAAAACATGGGTGAATCAGGTGTACCGGTAGAGTAACCGTCTCAACTTTTTATAACACGTTATCCGTGTTGAACATGTCAAATCCGCCTATAAAGTCAAATCCGATAGAGGAAACAACAATCTTAAGCTTTTAAGGGGATCTGTTGTTTCCTGTGAAACAGATATCCTATAGCAGTCCACAAACTCGTGATGTCGACCGTATAACATCTACAGTGATGACTTCATACCCTTGTTAAGTAGCCTTTTTTGAGCGACTGAGCTCTATGAAGGGAGTCACTGCCCTTGAGTGGCGATTGAGTTAGGAGATGTAACTTGACTCCATATGCCGCCGCTGTTGGAATGTTGCTACCAAAAAAAAAAGGAAGTTGAATATCTGAAAAGTGAAGTCGTCATGTTACAGCATACAGCTTCGTTTGCAGTCTATCTTTGTTGTCAAATTCAATATGAAGAAATACAATCAATACCCAAGTTGCATCATAAACAGTAAATTTCGTGATGCTGTACACATGTTTCAAGGAGTAACCTCGCAGCAGCATAAAAATCTAACAATATGGAAAGCCACAATCCAAAAGTAGTAAAAAAAGAAGTACCCATTACCAGAAATATCGAAATACTTAGTAGGCCAAATTCACCGAATGAAGCCTCAGTATTTTAAGGGGTTAGAATTTTGATAAAAACAGTAAATTTCTGCAAAACGCAAGGTAATTTTTTCATGTCCGACAAGTCTGACTATTTGGCTGGGGAATACGAATAAACTCGGGGGCCTCTGGTCCACCAGCAGTTGTTGAAGGTCAAGGCATGAGGCCGATGTGGAAGTGTCTGTAGTATCCTCAATTTCGATCTCCTTTGAATAGATCAAACGAAGGAAATCATCTTAAGACATAAAAGGCTGTTAATAGGGCTGTTTAGTGACAAAATATCACCATATAACGGAAGCTAAAACAAAAGGATTAGGCTAGTTTGAAGAAGCCCTTCGATGAATTCAGCTTCGTGAGAGTGGAGAAGCAGATCGGCTAGAAGAGGTTTATGCCCATTTTAATTCCAATAGTCTGTTGAAAACAAGTCCCCCTACTAGTAACTGAACAAATATATTATCGATCAGAAATTCTAACATTACAATCATTTCAATCAATATTTCCAATGTTTTGATTTTATCGGCACTGAAGAGACACAAGCTGTCGGAATGGCCATATGCAGAAAGTAAATTTACAGTTACTCTGGTATTTCGTTATTTCTTCTTCGGTATATTTTTTTCTCCGATTCGGAGTCATATGTCACAAAGTAAGCTTGTTCTCTACCTATAACAATGTTCCTATATCTCCGTTCACCGTTCATTGGGAAACATACTAGTTTGTGAGTTAAATCTTTCAGTCGATATCTTAGTTGTTCACGAGGTAGCATAAAGTGTAGAGAAGTCAAAAGTTTTAATACTGTTGAAGTGCGATAATGATTCAGATTCGGTAGTGGCAGCGCCGAGGTACTGACGCCGTTGAGTAAAACAACAACAATAGATTACGGAAGGAACAAATGTGGCACTTGTCGTCCGTACTTGGCCTTTTCCTTCACTTTGAAGGCATATGGTTTTTCTCAGAGGCTTATAACCGCAAGTATCCTTGAACATCCTGTACCACTTGTTCACACACGATTGTTATGATTCTTGGATGGTGATCTCTAAGGTGGTTGGAGGTATAGGATTAATTTCTTTTAAAAGTCTGAGGTCTTGATTTTCAAGATGCAAGATCAAAAGTATACAGGTTTGTCAAACTTGAACTCAAAACCTGCTTCTTGCTGGTGACCAGGTGGACATTGACTCGATTCCAGGTGTTTTCCGCGATCTTTCCAAATACTCAGTAGATCAAACTGCTGTTGGCCATGGTGCACAGAAAACTGCTCAGATTAACATAAATTGGATCATGGGATTGTCTGAACCCTATGGTGCGATGGACTTCGGTGAGCTTCATGCCCAGGTCACACTGCACTATAATACAATACTCATGATTTCGGGGTAGCTTAAGATACTCTAGGTTTCTTCCCGCTCCATTAACTTAAAATTAGCCATGGCAACATGCTGCACCATCTGTTTAGGCTCTGTTGGTGTCGAGATATATCAGAGACTTTCGATGTTGATGAAAGATTTGGCACAAACATCAACATGTCCGGATCGGACAACAGGTATCTAGCAAGAATGCTTTTGATGTCGGCATCATATGGTGGCTTAAGAGCTGTAAAGTTGTGTGCAGGGTAAAGTCCATAGTTTGTCATACAGATTTCTCTGTAGTTTTCGAAGACATCCTTCAGTTTGGTCATATCACGTTTCAGATAGAGATTGTGATAGACCAACAAAGTCCGATAGCCGAAATTCTTAAACACTTATTGAGCGTGTGCATAGTAATCGTCGCTGGTTTTCAGTTTGCTGACCCATGATGTGGTAGCCATGTTTCCTTCAGCTAGCCATAGGATTGATAATAAGTTTGTGCCGTTACACTTCTGCACCACCATCAATCAATTTTTGTAAAAAGATTTTCAGTGAGTTGTGTATGAACCTCTACGACTAAATGAATTTCTCCTCTAGGAAAATCTTATGTAATTTGCATCCGTGTTTGGGATATAGGTGATCTGGTCGCCATTAAGTCCAAACTCATTCACAAATAAATGGTCATTAAATCCACAGAGATTGTGAAAGACATTGGATAAATGCGTAGAGGGTGGAAATATAAATTGCATTGGTTGTGTGCAACGCACTGATATTACGGGTGGTTGCGAACCTTACCCACCTAATTAACCGTCACTAACGTGACGCAATGTTCTTGCTTCATAGGCAATCACTACTGATCACCCTTAGTTCATTCTCCGTGCATTGAACAAATCTCCATAGCAGATAAGTGATCTTTTAATATCCATTATCGCAGTTATTAAACAAAGATAGCAAAATCCCGATGGTCGTTGCCGCTGGTACGTCTTCGTGTAGAGCTACGAATGTACAGAAGGAAGATAGAAAATTTTCATTTTTATGAGAATTTCTTAATGAAAGACCAAACATTGCAAGGTACAACCCAAATCAGGGCTAAACTGACATCACATTTTTTCGCTACAAAATCTCAATCAAGTTATCTATCTGGCAAGTCCTTTCCAAAATTAAATTGACAGGTTAAAATTGACACTTTCGTAAAGAAAATTATTTGATTTATATGGTGCATATAAAGTTAATACTAACATTTTGTGAAGGTTTCAGACTACCTAGACTTCAGATACTAGTATATTAAAATGTGACCAAGCCATTGCAGTCACAGTGAATATTTATCATCAATTAAATTATATTTTCTATTCAGTTTTCAACCGAACCGTCAGTCTAAAAACTATAACCCAAGGACAATGGCAACATTGGACACACCAAGAAACAAAAGACATAAAATAAGTACGGAAAGAAAAAAATGAAGACAAACATACAAAGATGAACAATACCAAGGATTTGTATATACTACATACCAAATAAAAAATACGCGGGCGAGATCACGTGCGCCGGTAGAGTAAGCATCTCCTGCTTCACATGCGCCTACCGTGCTGAACATGTCAATTCCTGGAGCACAGTCAAATCCAGTAGTGGAATAAACAACTTCAGTTTGTAACTGGAAAGACCAGATCCCATAACGGTCCACAAGATGTCGTGAAATTACATATTGCTCGGAAACTTGTCGAGGCCATACCTTGTGTAATTATATGAAATAAATGAGCCGTGGAAAGAAGGAACAAATAGTACCAAATGAAAAACCGATTAAACAACATAACATATTTACTAGACATAAAAATAACAGTAATTGGTAAAGAGACTCGACCTTTAAAAACTCGACATGGTAATATTAAATTGTTAAATTATGCTTCAATCTTCTGGCCACCTTGGATCATTTACGGATCTACAAGACCCTACAAGACAATTTTAATATGGACATTATGAGGACAAATAACAAATACTGATGTTACTGTGAGTTTAGTTTTCTTCATGAGAGATACTTCTTAAATATAAGAATTTTTTTCTCTAAAATTTAGATATTGCAAGTTACCAATAAAATTGGACCAGCAGTGAAGTACTGACTATTGGGTTGATGAAACCCCGGCTAACAGTTCATCAACAGAGGCATCGGCTCCTGGCAATATATGACACTGTGTATTTAGTTTCTGCCGATGTTCATTTCGAAAACTTGTCTCTTCACTGCAGATCAAATTAAAACATTTGGAAGTCCATATACAGAAATATGTTTAAAAGTTAACAAAGAATAACCAATAGTATTTACATGGAAAGTAAAATTCATCTAAGGACAGAGCATTGTACGGGCGTTGCATTCCTTACTTTCAAACAAAAATTTTCTAAAATTCAGATATTGCAAATTTCTGAATTAAACAGATCATCGAACAAGCTCTGAAGTACTGACTACTTGATATGTGAATATCCTCGGAGACTTATAGTGCACCTGCAAAGGCATGGACTCACTGCTGAAAAATGTGACGTTGATGAGCTTTTCCACATGGGGTCGAATGCTAACACTTTCTCACTGGCCATCTTGGATTAGACCATTATATAACAGACCAGAAGAAAGTATACTGCAGAGTTTGTAATACTAAATTATGTTTTTCAGTATCCACTCCCCAATTTAGGTATACACTGTCTTGTTGACTGTGCAGGGTATGTTCATATAACTTTCCATACAATGCATCTTGGGTTGACTCGCAGCATCCAAGGGAATTAGGTCTCTGAGCTACATTTTCAACTTGATCGTCTCACATTTAATTTTGGGTCCAGTTCCTTTCTCAATTACTGTAAATGGCAGCTTCATCTAATCTTGCATGTGCATGCATCATTGGTAGTAGATACAGTAGAACTTTGATGGCCTGAACATCCAAGGGACTGTAGAGAACTGTTCCAGTTAGCGAGTTGTTTGAGCTATTGGGGTGGAATTATGTTCAAACCTGAGCAAAGGGACTACAAAAAAAGTTCCAGGCATCCAAGGTGTTCGAGCTATTCCAGTTTGAGTGATCGAAGTTCAACTGTAACAAAGTAGCGAAGTTACTGTCAATTTAATTTATGCATATGGTCATTTCAACAACTTACATCTCTTCAGTGCAGATCAAATCAAAACACCTTGAAATCCAAACACCCAAACATGTTTAAAGGCTGACAGAGGACAAATCAAGAATCCAAGTAGAAAAGCAAAGTCAGTTAAGTACAGAGCAATGCAACATGGAGATACTCCTTACTTTTAAACAAAATTTTCTTAATTTGCATGTTTCCAAATAAATCAGCTTTTGGGCCAGCAACAAAGTACTGACTACTGAGTTGGTGAATATCCTCTGGGACTAACAGTCCACAAGTCAACATCTAGGCAAATTTAGGTTACAATCAGCTATATTTTTCGCATGATTGGCTTGCATTCCAGCTTACATCTGAATAAATATCTCTGCTACTGTACATGGTACATGGTAGGATCATTTAACCTTGCATTGGCATACACCTTTAGTGTTGGGTCAGCATCCAGGAAAAATCAGGTCATGATAACATGCATTTTTCCACTTGAATGAGTTACATCTAAGTTTATGTCTGAGGTAATATCTCAGTTATTGTTACATGGAAGGGTCATGTATGCACCACCAGTTGTAGGTAAGAATCTAGAAAAATGTGCTGTTACTATGACCATCTGCAATAACATGGCTAACTTTGTAATTGTTGATTAACTATGTCACTAGCCATTGCCATTGAAATTATCAATATCTGCAAGTTTCTAAAATTTTCGATCTCAAACTTTCACCAGTTATATATATTTTGTATAAAAGGTTTTTCTGTCTTTTGTTTAAATTTGTGTCTGATGAGAGTCAAGATTTTGCTCCATTTTCTTCATTTTATAACCAATAACATATGAATCTTTCAAATTTTATGTTCTACTTGACATACTTTTAATGCTGTTTTCTACATAGGTTGATGCAAAGAAATTTAAATTAGATTACTGGACCAACAAAAGTCCTTCTGGAAGAGAAATGTTGACCAACATGAGCTTGGCTAAGGTATTAAGTGACAACAAAATGTACATGTATCTGTCTGACATCAGTAAAAAACACATTTATGTAAAAGTTATACTTTATTTCCTTTACCATCCTGTAAAGTTTAGAAGCAAATATATACAGCAAGAATTTACAAAAATTTACAAAGTATCAAATTTAATTCTTCATTTATGCCAAATAAAAAATAATCAATAATTGTTTAATTTCTATTAAATCCACCCCTACTTGCTACAACCTTTAAATGACAAGTATTTATTAATTAACACTGAAAAGTTTTAGTTTGAGGTCACGACCTCATTATTACAAATGTAACGATTTCTAAATGACAAGAATTCATCAAAAATTATTTGTATAGATAAAAGATTATCAAACTTTACAGCTTACATAAAAATCTTACGTAAATATCTCATTATAACATATGTAAGGTTTTGATAATATTGTTTATGTGTTGTTTTGACCAACTCCAATTGATGTAAACAAAACTTGACACTATTGTTATAATTGTGAATGTGTAACACACAAACTTCGCATATTTTGGCACTGTATGCTGTATGATAGATGACAATGTTGTCATGTAAACTTACATATGATTATTACAAAAGCCTTGTATGTAAATAATTGTTACAAAAATGTTGATGGTGTATTTTACATGCTTTTTTGTCAACACATAATTTCATCATGTATTGTTCCATCTAGTGAAAGAAAAAAATGAACAATACTTTGAATAGACACAAAATAGACATGAAAATAAAGAAAATGTTTTGAAAACATTGTGTTCACCTTCTCATGGTTATGTATAATACTGAAAGAGAATGATATGGCACACAACAAGATGAAAACAATGCCATTAATTTGTCAAGAAAGTGCTCTAAATTTAGTGTCTTGTTTATCAAATCAATTTGGTTCTAACAAAATATAGGTGACCAAAACAGATAGATTTCCAATATTCATCATCATGATTATAATGTAAAATGTATTGAGCATCTTGGTATTAAATTATGCTGCATCTTTCCCCATGTAATACTTTATAATTGTATGCTGCATCTTTCCCCATGTAATACTTTATAATTGTATGTGTTTGTGACTGATGATATATGGTGGCTTATTGCTTTCCTTTATATATTTTATAATTATAAAAGATCTAATCTTTAAACAATAAAATACAGATGCCCGGATATTCAAATCAATGAATTTTCACCCTATAACCAAATACACCAAAAGCCATCTGATAGAATATAAACTTGACAGAACTCATTTGAATGTCAAAATAATATGATACACTGTCAACAGTGTGATAAACAAGAGGTCGTGTTGTCAACAGTGTGATAAACAAGAGGTCGAGATGTATCAATCTATTTTGATATTCAAATAAGTTCCATTGGATTAACATCATATCAAACACTAGTAATATGGTGTGGATTTGAAGTATATTTTATGAATTTCTAAATAAGTTCACTGGATATACAAATTATCAATAAAATTATATAATTCATTTTAATTATTATTCATACTGAACAATTAAAAGAAAAGTTTGTTGAAGCATAATTTTCCAGATAATACACAAAAGTTCATAATTATTTATGAATATCCATTTTTCATAGATTTCATATGTTAAACAGTCCATGATTATAAGAACCAAAGTAAAATAATGTTCTGACAGGCTGAAAACAGAATATAATCATAACAATCATTTCTTCTTTTTCCATTTCTTAATCAATTATTTACATTTAGATGTCACCTAGTGTGGCTACAGTACAGAAAGAGACATACCATAACTAATCACTGTGATAGTGGGAATGTCTTGGAAAGTGATGGGGATAATTTTTATCTTGAACGTTTTTTTATTGGGGCAATAAAACCCATGTTTTGTAAGGAAATTTCCTGTTGTACAGGTAAAAATCTAATTAAGTAGGTAGACTTCAAAGGAATTACAGGTAAAACAGGTAATAAAATTTAACCCTCACCACTCTGTTTTATGGCTTTTTAGGTCTTTCACAGTGATAGCATGTCTGTGATTGTATGTCTAAAGGATTAAAATTTATGTCTTTCCAAGTGATTTGTTATGGTACGTCTCTTTCTGTACTGTAGTATTTTTTTTTTCAATTTTGTAATGACAGCTCTAGGAGAAGTCATTTCAATCGCTATTGTATTAGCTGTACTTCAAGGCCAGCTCACAAAATTAAAGTTAATGTATCAACTGACATTCATTGGTTTTGCTTTTGAGAAAAAAAAAGTTAAAATTAAGCATAAAAAGTAAAATTTAAACATTTCTCAACTGAAAATTTCTTACCAGTTACTCTCTGTACATAATTTTGTATTATATTATATTTAATGTTAAGGTGACATTTTTCTACATGTCATTCAAATTATAATCAATTCAAGAATGGCACAATCTGAAACAAGTATATTGGCAGAATAAAGACCTCACTTAAAAACAAAATTACAGCAAAAATTCTTATTAATGCAGAAATATAAATTTATAAATCAGAATTAATTATAATATTGTATCAATCACTTTGCAAGACTTGTAGTTACCAAAAATCAATTTTACTTATTTTTTTTTAAAAATGACAATATTTCAAATAAATGGTTAAACTTTATTGGAGTTTACTTCCTTTGAATGAAAAATGAAACTTTAATATATTATTTTAACAAAATATACCTGTTTTAGCATTATTTTTAAACAAACATTAATTCTTTAAAAATACTTTCAAAACAATAACTATTTTTCCTTTGTTGCAAAATAGCAGCACAGGTTTATATCAAACTGGAAATCAAGAAAAAATATGTTAGTCTATATTTGTTCTAAATGCTCTCTAAAACACTTCACTGTAAATTAGTTCTACCTTTTTTATTTACAAAATAATCACAGAATTATTTTTATAATATAAAATATTATCAAACTCTAAAAAAAACAACCATTAATTTGAAGTAAACATAATTTAAAATTATATAAACATAATAATATGACAACCGATAAACCCCCTATATAACATGTAGGGTTAATTTGATATGTACATAATAAAGTCTGTATATAATATCATATAAAAGTTTAACAATATAATATAGCGATATATATACACCTAACATTAGAAAATAATAAATGCAAATGTCTTATTCATTCTAGTGATTCTTACATGTATAAAAGTAGTTATACTAATCTGTGTTGCATGAATTGATGTTGGTTTCTATATATTACTAATTTTCAGTTGTAAAGAAATTACGTGGTAAAATTAAAAATACTTCATGACCATCAACAATGATATAGATGCACATTCATATATTCAGATATATAAAGTAAACTTACACACATTCATACATTCAGATATGTTAAGTAAACTTATGCATATTCATACATTCAGATATGTTAAGGTAATACATTATTACAGAAATAAGCGACTTTTACGTAAATATAATGTTACATATTGCTGATAGATGACAGACATGGATTAATGAATACACCAAATTATATTTTTTACTGTTACACTACATATATATAAATATTGATTAGTTATCATAACGCTATAACAAGGATGAAAGGTTATGGACTAGTATGATTTAAATGACTATTTCATGGAATGCAATGAAACTATGCTTTTACTATTTCTACTTAATGTTAAGAAACTTATTTATCCTGAATGAACTGTAAATTCCAAATAAAAGGATTTGTGGTTCAAGTGATGTGCTAGACACAAATTCCGACAGCAGGTCAGAATTTTTTGCAGAGATTTCCATGTTTCTCTTAAGGTAGTTCCCACCTTTGAATTAAAGTAATGAAAATCAGAAAACGCACCAAAGGTGCGAAAGCCGAGTTGCGAATATTTGTTATTTTCATAAGTACATCATCGGATAGGCAAATAGTTGCATATCAGCATATAAATTCTTTGATTTCATTCAGAGATTTATAATGGAACTTTTGAGGAAGTTTGACTTTGACTTAACTTGACTAAAAGTCAAAACATTCCAAGTTCCTTTCCAAAAAAGGGCAGGGGTTCCCCTTATAATCCAGGTTACATACATATTGCTGAAATCAAAACATTCCAAGCCCCCCCCCCCTTTTCAACAAAAAAATGGCAGGGGTTCTCCTTTTAATCTAGTTTATACATATTTCTAAAATTGTGAAGGAGAATTTTTTATTGAAAGATTCAGCATTCTGGTTTGGTTTCCATGGCAACTAAAAGCTCCACTATCCATTACAACCCATTACAGACAACCATCCAAAAAAAAATTTGGGCAAGGGTTCCCCTTATAATCCAGGTTATACATATTGCTGAAATCAGTTTTAAAACATTCAAAGTCCCCCTTTCAAAATAAAGATTTGGCAGGGGTTCCCCTTATAATCTAGTTTATGCAATCAATCTTCTGGTTTGGTTTCCATGGCAACTGAAAGCTCCACTATCCATTTAAAAACATTTCAGACCACCATTCAAAAACAAGACCAATTACATGTCTGGACCTGCGTCACTGTCACTCATGTTCAACTTAGAAAGTGTTTTTTTTTT
>MJUU01067330.1:272013-287906 GCA_002080025.1 Modiolus philippinarum | reverse complement strand
GCTCACCAAACTGGGCGATTAGGGCGATTAAGTCACCCTGTTGTGCCTCAAGTCGCCTTAAGTTGCTCCCAAAAGCGATTTCAAGTCGCTTTGAGCATTTTGACACTTCTAATTATAACCCTTTCTATTTCCGGTAACAAGGAAGTAAATTGATATGATTTCTAATGCTTATTCCTGTGTTTGCAAAGCTCAAAGATTGTTTACATCATCTCATGGTTTTAAAATCAAGACTTATTGATTTTGTAGTAAACATTAGTAAAAAAATTCATTGGAAATTGTCCTAAATATTTACGTTGCTACTACAATTCAAACCGGAAGTGGTCTATATAAAGAATGTCCACAAACGTAAACAATCTATTTATATCCCTCTAATATTTAGAGAACCATTCAAAAAAGAATGAAGCAGATTAGCAACTGTCTCTTGATCAACTGAGTGAAAAACTACCCATTTACTATTAAAGAGGATGAATAAAAGAAAATTAATGTCATGTAAATCTAACCTAAATGCAGGAGCACCTCCAACCATAAGCTTTTGGGTGAAAGAAACATAAAATCGATATGTAGCTAAAATCATATTTTTTTTAATATAAAACCTACATTGTAGATCTTGAAATATCAATGGTATTTTAATGATTTATTGCCATTGTTGAATAAGTGTATACATATGTAAATCAAATACAAAAGTCTTGAAAATTCAGTTGTGGATACGCGGAAACAAGTCTCCCTGTCATGACCTGAAGTCTCCCTATTTCTAGCCTCAGGGAGACTTCAAGTCTCCCTGTTCTTTTGAAGTGTGGTGAGCCCTGATGATCCTACCATGTATAGTGACCGAGATCTGAACTCGGACGTAAACTTGAATGTAAGTCGTACAAGCCAAAAATATAGGTCAGAGAGACCCAATTTTCTTGGAGGCTGTGAGATAGCCCAAGATTCACCTGCATACAAAGTTTGATGATCCTACCATGCATAGTTGCAGAGATATATGCCCAAATGCGGACGCGGACGTAGACGTAGACGCGGACGCCGGGGGTACTCCACTAGTCCCCCTCAACTTCGTTGAGGCGAACTAAAAATGAGGTCAAAACTAATGGTTCAATTATGCAATTTATATGCTGAATTATGTCCCCTTATAATGTGTAGAACTTCTACCAACAGAAACATTTTGGTGTTAATTCTAATTGATATTTATATATAAATTCTTTGGAAATGAAAAGTTACATCACTTTATAGAATATTTTTATTGGATTTAACTAAAATTGTATGAATAGTTGCAAATTTAAAAATTTCAATATACCAATTGAAATAAGATTAAAATTATACATATGAATAAATCAGTTTAGTGATTATATTTTATTTAAAACAATTGTAATTTAAGGCAAAGTATAAGAACTCTGTGTTAAATTCAGAGTATTAATGTGAGAATATCCAATAGAAAAGAGCATCAAACAGTTTTACTTAGAGATAATAGACTCAACCTGTATCATCAACCAGGAAGACTGGTGGTAGGTGACTGTGCCATGTGAATTATTGAAATATGTTGGATGTTTGATCTGTTACATAGTTTGTACTCATTTTAACATACACACAGAAATGCTACAAAATTTTTCATTTCCAAAGACAGAAAAATTCAGTACTACCTTAAATAGTTAACTTTGGCTGTATTAAAATGTTTGTATAACTGTTAAAATAATAAAGACAATGCATGACTAGCTTTTATTTAATTATCAGTCAGCACCCGAAAGTGCCCTTTTTGAGTTTACAATCAGCGTGCTAAAGTGCCCTTTTCAGGGTTGGCTCCCTGCCCTTTGCCCTTTTTAAATCCTAGCTGGAACACTGTTTTAAATATTTTGGTTTATGGACTTCCAAATGTTTTAATCATGATTTGATATGCACTGAAGAAACATAATTGCAGAATCTAAATTAACAGTAACTTCAGTATTTTGTTACATGTATTTCATATGAGACAAGAATACATGTTCATGTTAAATTTATATGCCCATTATGCACAGAATTAACCAATGTATTTTCTGATGAAGCTAATAATACAGGAATTCCAGCTTTTAAGTGTTTCACTACAGAATGACCTATAATTTCGGCTGATGTAACACAGACTAACAACTACAAGTAACATGTATATCAATCTTCTTCTTATAGAAGTTCAATAGGAGTGCAAGTTATGTATTAATGCATATTCTATAGATGACTAATTGGAATGTAATTAACATAGGCATTCATTAGATATAGGATAGTAATACATATTTACAGAGGGAAATAAGCATACAATGCAGGCACAATTTATTATATACATTTTCCAAAGCAGTACAATCTTCACAGAATTGTGTTTAATTATAAGGAATTAAAAGGACTGATCTAAAAATGTATTTTTTGTTCAGCATACATGTAATAGGTGTATAATTATCCTGAAACATTTGCTAAATTGGTCAAGACATCTTTTGGGAAGCTACTTCAGAAAAGAAGGAATCTGGGTTAATAATTTTAACATTTTATCATTGGACCAAAACCTACAGTTTCTACAAGATCATTTAAGAGCAATTAGATTACCAATACTTCCTTAGTTTCTAGAATAGCCAAATGTTTATAGCAACAGTATTTCAAAATCAGTTCATTATACAAGGTGGGTATATCTTGTTCAGTTATGAATCTTCAATATACAAGATGGAAGTTGTATTTTTATTAAAATATAACAAGAGAAGGGGCAGTCAGAAACGACAGCCAATCCCCTCGTCCGTTTATTGAATGTTTGTCTAGTATTATAAGCACTCAAGGAAGTTGTACCATTCAAGATCTGGCTTGTTACTTAAATCTGAGCCAGTCATGCAAGAAATGTAGTGACCTTATTTCAATCAGGAGCCTCATACCTAAAGCTTATGCATCTACTGATGAAAGATTAATCTTCTGCAAGTTGTAGTATCTAAAATCCAGACTGTAACACAAACTTTATCCTAAGTCACTCATGCATGAAATGTAGGTCAAAGTGACCTAATTTTTACCTGGAGCTTTGCAACTTTACAAGATGCATCTACATACAAAATATTCTTCTTCTATGAGTTGTAGTATCTAAAATCCAAGCTGTAACACAAACTTTCACCTAAGTCAATCATGCATGAAATGTAGGTCAAAGTGACTCAATTTTCATCTGGAGCTTCGTAACTTTACAAGACACCTCTACATACAAAATATTATTCCTCTACAAGTTGTAATATCCCAGATGTAGACTCTTACAAAAACTTTAACCTAAGTCACTCATGCATGAAATGTAGTTAAAAGTGACCTAATTTTTATCTGGAGCTTCGTAACTTTACAAGACGCATCTACATACAAAATATTATTCCTCTACGACTTGTAGTATCCCAGATCTGGACTCTTACAAAAACTTTAACCTAAGTCACTCATGCATGAAATGTAGGTCAAAGTGACCNTCGTAACTTTACAAGACGCATCTACATACAAAATATTATTCCTCTACAAGTTGTAGTATTCCAGATCTGGACTCATACAAAAACTTTAACCTGAGTCACTCATGCATGAAATGTAGGTCAAAGTGACCTAATTTTTATCTGGAGCTTCGTAACTTAACAAACGCATCTATATACAAAATATTATTCCTCTACGACTTGTAGTATCCCAGATCTGGACTCTTACAAAAACTTTAACCTGAGTCACTCATGCATGAAATGTAGGTCAAATCCACCTATTCTATATATCAACCTCAAGTACTCCTCAAGATGCATCCCTGGACAAAACATTGTCCATCTACGACTTGCTATTCAAAAGATATATGGTCTTAAGTTTGAACAGACGGACGGACAAACGGGTAAAACGCTATATCCCCTCCCCACTTCGTTGGGCGAGGGGATAATAACATCCAAAAGTAAAAAAAAATTTGAACCTCATATTCTTCCAATGTCAGATTTTGGGAGGGGAGGTAATTCACTGAGAATTCTTGGAGTCTATATAGCATATTATATGTATATATGTAAAATAAGTGGAAAATAAGCAAAACTTGATGTGATACCTGTTCATGTGAAAGCCTCTGCTGTTCCTGTATAGACCCAGGTGGTGGTGCGCCAGGGGATTTCGGTGGTGGCTGTGGTGTTGAAGGATAGTTAGACTGTGGTTTGACTCCACCCTGACACACAACAAACAACAAGCATGACATAATGTACATAAGGCCAAACAAATATACTATTTCAAAATCATTATTATTGTTGCTTTCATTTAATAAATAAAATACACCAGTATTAACTGTTTACTAGTCATTTAATTTGCAAGAAAACAGTTTTCATGCAGTTAATCTATCAAAATTAAAAGAATATTGTATTCTTAACTTTTTGAATCTTCTTTTTTACCATTTGGTATCTAAAAAAATCTGTGTTGTCTGTTTTTTTTTAATACCTATCTTTTTGGGCATATGAGAAACAGTGCATTTATTTGATTGGCCTATCAAATGCACAACAATGGATACTATCAAATGCACAATAATGGATAATATAAAATGCACAATAATGGATGAAAATCCATCACCATACAACATGCTATAAACAATGCTGACATCCATATTACATGCTGCTTTTTGTAACTATTGTAAGACTATTTACGTGAGACTAAGCGATAATACATTCCACTTTTCTGTTATTAAATTCAAAAGGTATGAACTTTTGAAAAAAATCACAAGGAGGATGCTGACAGGAGAAGTATGTTACATTATATAGAAAAAGGAAATAATTTAGTCTGAAAATTCTCTAGCAGGTGTATTTTAAAGATAACATATTCCAAATTTCCAAAAATGCTTTAAAATTAGTTAAGTACTAAGCATTCCCTTCTCTTTTCTCTAATAAATGGTTCTACTTAAAACTGGGATGCAACTATGACGTAACCTAATATATTAATGATACCACAATGCACTGTGTTAGCTTGAAAGTTTACCTGAAAATGCAATACTACCAAAACCTTTGAGGATACATTGCATATAAAAGTAAACATACCCGATCATACTGTAATCCTGCTGCATTTTTAGGAGGTCCGTGTGGTGGTGAATCAGGCTCACCATGATGTCTAGGTGATCTGTCTGGCCGTTGCATTGAATTACCATTCATAGGCATTTGATTGTGTTTATAATCATCGTAAGGGTGTTGTGGACCTCGCCCATCATATTGTGGACCCCGTCCATCGTGATGAGATTGATTATGTTTTGGATGTTCTCTATACATGTCTCTACTATCGAAAGAACCATTATGACTTCTCTCATCAGATCTGCGGTCAAGTGTTCCATCACGAAAATGAGGTCCATCTCTATTATCGGGGTAATCCCTATAATCTCGAGGATCTCTATGATCCCTGTGATCTCGATGATCACGTGGATAGTCTCTAGGATCATGTCTATCTCTTGGATCTCTCATGTCACGACGAGGATCATGAGGATACCTATTATAATCTCTTGGGTCTTGTCGAGGGTCATGTCGAGGATCTCCTCTAAATCTGTCTTGGTTTGGGTCCCTATCATAATGAGGGGGACCTCCTCTACCTTGAAAGGACCTGTCATGAGGTGGTTCTTCCTCTTGAAGTGTAGGATAATCCTGAACATATCTCCTTTGCTGAGGAGGACTTGCTCTGCGTAATGAGTTTGATCGTGCTACAGTTATTGAACGAACATCTGGATTATATCCATTTAAGTGTCTGTGTTCACCGATGATTGTCTGAAAAAAAAAATTACGATGAAATTAAAACAAGTATGGATGTCCATGAATATTGTCTATTGTCCTTTAATGTTATCTTTTTTTATTTGTTGTATGTACATGCATATATATTCAAATATGACCAAGTTATTCAGTGAGAGTTTTTATTCTTATACTGTACATGTTATATGTCATTAACATAAAGGAATATGGAGTAAATGCAAATGAGACAAAGTCTCTACAAATACATGGTAAAACTAAGCAATGGAATTATGCTTTTATTGTTGTTCTTCATATTTAAGTCACCATGAGGCCTTCAACAAAAGCTTTACTCATACTTCAGAGTAAGTTCAAGGCGACCCCTAACACTGGTTTGAGAGATGTCGAGCAATGCTACATTCATGTCTTTTTCCCCAGTTGATCCATGAATAGGGTTGTCAACAAACATAAACTGAACTGGCAAAGTGTTCTTACAATCATGTATATGTTGTTTTTTTTCGTGAGATTGTGCCTTTTTTGAAATTGAGCTCTGCATACTTAGAAAGACATTGGAATTCCAAGCAAGGGCATATTTGTAATAATCATTCATGTCACAGGCTGAAAATATTATGGTAGAAAGTTGTTTCAATATTACAAAGTACATGTATTATACAAATGCTCTGAGAGCTATTAAAACTTCACTGCATAAGTCCATATACACAAAGTAGAAA
Organism: Modiolus philippinarum; assembly: GCA_002080025.1. Lineage (NCBI taxonomy): Eukaryota > Metazoa > Mollusca > Bivalvia > Mytilida > Modiolidae > Modiolus > Modiolus philippinarum. The sequence goes on along the minus strand of MJUU01067330.1, from coordinate 281,500 downwards.
TTCAATGTTGATGAAAGATGACATACAGTAAAATATACCATACTGAAGCTATTAATTTTTTTTAGCAAAACATATTGTTTAGGGTTAAATATAGCGCTTTCTTTCTTGGAATTATTTTTGTCACAAAACATCACATGACATCATATTAATACACTGTTGCTTATGTCCCATAGAGATTGATGATAATATGTTCGTATCAGTGCAGTGAAGTGATAATAGAATTATCATTGCTTGTGAACAATTGAAAATTGTACAATTTAGCAATAAATTTATTTTCCAGTAGCACTTCAAAGCAAGTGAGTCTACAAACAATTGTGTTCAAAAGTTATTTTTTAATTGTATCTCGTCCACCAGGCTTAAGTGATCTAAGCTGGTACAATGTATATCATGAAAAGTTTGAAGGCTTTTTTTATCCCAAATCTTATAACTTTCAATTATCTGAAATGTAACGCCCTCAACCCAATCACAATCTGAATGAATGGTGATTGCTAAAACTTTTCTGAAACAGTCCCCTGATTCACCAACACATACTGCAATTTGAAAGTGTTTTTTTTTTTGTTTTTGATAATTTACAATTAAGTCGGCATAAATGGTGTTATTGTTACTTTGTCTTAATATAAAGACACCTGCAATCTCAGAGAGTATTGTTCTTCTTAATTAGGACATGATAAAGTCTCAATCACATGCAGCCTTTATTTCAAGTAGTGGAAGAATGTTGAACCCAAAAACTATATGGTATCTAAAATAACTATTTCTTAAGATTTTTAGATCTAAAAATAATTGTATAGATTAAGTATGTTTCATCAACAGAATTATTTTGAGTGTTAATGCTTACAAAAGAATTTTAACGATATTTCAATGATGTAATCCGTACAGACTCCCTGTATAGAGAATTTCACTGCCTTTGATTGACAGGATCATCACCATATGTTATGAAATAATTCTCTGTAAAATCTGTTTTGAATTAACTTTCACTAAAACTTTCCTGCAGAGCTCAAGTAGAGCAAAATCTCTTATTTCAGTTAATTAATAACAATAAAAACACACCTGTCCCTATTTTAACTGCAGATGCAAATTTTGGCAATCATTTGATTTTTACTGACTAAGCAACACCAGTATTTTAAAATGACATGAAGAGACATGTAGATATACTAATACAACAGGTATTTGCTACTGATTACCATATTCAGACTTGCCTACCCATCTTGGTCAAAAATATTATGTTACTTGAGATACTTGATAAAAATTCTTAATTTGAGATGAAAAATAGTAAGGCATATTTTATTGTCACAAAATGTCATTTTTAGCACAGAAACTACACATTAAAGTAAATGGCACATTATGTAGTCACACAATACTTACACCAAGAATACCCCTTTCTTAGATGGAAACGTAGAACTTTCGTCTGGAAACATCAAACTTTTGTCTTATAGATCATTTTACATTCTTTTTTATTACTGGAAATGCCTATTTCAACTACAGTGGAACCTCCGAAATCCGGCCTCTGTCGGGAGCAAAGAAATCGGCCGGTTTTAAGGGGTCATGGTTTTCGGAGGTTCCGAAATCCCTTCTTTTAGATAAGAACACAAATACCAGAAGTGCAACATATATGAACTGTAAGGTCAGTTTAGGTTGTAAGTTAACTATTATAGTATATTTTCCTGCATTCTTGTAAATTTCCATCAGTATTGCCGGTAATCTGTTCGAATACAGTTATTTATCAATAAAGATGGCAAGAGATATGTGACATGTTGAATAAATTTGCTCAATTTTAATGTCCACGAAAAAAAGTCGTTCGCTTTTCAGAGTTGAATTTTAGAAGAAAATATATGTTTGGGACCGATCTATATGGTCGGCATTCGGAGGGCTGGTTTTCAGAGGAAATTTTAATTTATTTATATAGGTAAACATAGGTAATCAACGATTACAAAGTTCGCCTCGTTATGGCATTTTGTCACAGTAACAAAATTTTGACTGGATGTTGACATCACATTTGCATGCCTAAGCAAGGTTACAAAATCCTACCATGTATAGTGACTGAGATCTGAACTTGCCTGAAAACTTGAACATAAATCACTCATGCGTAAAACATAAGTCAAAGTGACCTACTTTTGCCTGGATGCTGATGTACCATCAGGGATGCATGCCTATGAAAGGTTACATTATCCTACCATGTACAGTGACTGAGACCTGAACTTGTCCAAAAACTTGAATGTAAATCAATCAAGCAGAAAATATAGGTCAATGTTGGATGCTGACCTATCATCAGAGATAGATGCATATGCAAGGTTACATGATCCTACCATGTATAGTGACTGATATCTGAACTCGTCCGAAAACTTTGATGTAAATCAATCAAGTGGAAAATATAGGTCAAAGTGACATAATTTTTTCTGGATGCTGATCTACCATCAGAGTTATATGCATATGCCAGGTTACATGATCGAACAATGTATAATGACTAAGATCTGAACTCGTCCGAAAACTTAATGTAAATTAATCAAGCGTAAAATATAGGTCAAAGTGACCTAATTTTGCCTGGATGCTGATTCACCATCAGAGTTGCAGGCATATGCAAGGTTACATGATCCTACCATGTATAGTGACTGAGATCTGAACTCGTCCGAAAACTGGAATGTAAATCAATCAAGCGGAAAATATTGGTCAAAGTGACCTAATTTTGCCTGGATGCTGACCTACCATCAGAGATGCATGCATACGCAAGGTTACATGATCCTACCATGTATAGTGATGGAGATCTGAACTCCGAAGTAAACTTGAATGTAAATCGTTCAAGTGGAAAATATAGGTCAAAGTCACCTAATTTTGCCTGGATGCTGACCTACCATCAGAGATGCATGCATATGCAAGGTTACATGATCCTACCATCCATAGTGACTGAGATCTGAACTTGGACATAAACTTGAAAATAAGTCGTTCAAGCGGAAAATATAGGTCAAAGTGACCTAATTTTGCCTGGATGCTGACCTACCATCAGAGATGTATGCATATGCAAGGTTATATGATCCTACCATTTATAGTGACTGAGGTTACAATAAACCAAATAATTGCCTTCGGAACGCATCTAGCTTTTGAACACAACATTTCATTCAGAATAAAGCGGTAGATCATCTACGATTGGTTGATAATAAAGTGAACTATTCAAAACTAAAACTGAATAATGTATAGTCAGTTGAAATATTATAATTTATTTTTCGTTATTCTACCCCTGCCCATCATATGTGAAATTTTGATGCCTAGGGTGGGGATTTGAAAAATATAGTTTTTTGAATATCACCTCTTTTGAGCCTCAAATTAAAACCAGAAAAGCCATGGGAACCCCCATTTTTTATTTTAATATAATAAAGGTCTTTATATGTAGTTTTCATTTTCTGGACATCCGAGCATAAAATAAACCTACATCTATTTTTAGATTTTTGTTGAAAAGGGGAACCCCCATACGGAAATAACATTATAAAGTATTTGGTTTATTGTAACCCTGAGATCTGAACTCGGACGTAAACTTGAATGTAAGTCGTTCAAGCGGAAAATAATGCACCTGCATACAAAGTTTGATGACCCTACCATGCATAGTTGCAGAGATATATGCCCAAATGCGGACGCGGAAGTAGAGGCGGACGCCAGGGGTACTCCAATAGTCCCCCTCAACTTCGTTGAGGCGAACTAAAAATTCCGGACCGAAACATATCGTTCCGTTTATAGAGGGATCCGTTTTTTAGAGGGGCCTGTTTTCGGGAGTTCCACTGTATAAATAAATGGAACTCCAATGAAACTACTGACCAGAACTGAACGTTTTCTGGAAATTCTGCAAACTGACCAAATCGTATTGTAAAGAAATGGTAAACCATCTTAGTATCAAAGATGACTTAAAATAGTAAACCTCACACAAAAATCATAAGTGTTGGCAAGTCTGTATATTTAAGAGTAAATTTCTTTTCTTCAGATGGCAATTTCAACAACTTATGTCTCTTCAGTGCAGATAATAGCCCAACATTTTATTGGATTTCTGGTTAAGTGTTTATTATCCTGTTTTAACTTAGAAAAGGATCCTGCTATGACCACATGCACACTAAAACTGAAGTGTATATGAAAATTTGAAAATCTATCAAAGGCTTTCAAAGCGCAACAAGGAAAAATTTTGACTAACTCTCCCTCTGTAATCCAAAACTGGGAGATTGTCTTTTGACTGATACTGATCATGACATGTACATGTATACATGTATTATTTCTGTATTCATAAACAAGAATAATTACTACAGAGCGTTTGCAACTACAGGTAGTTTTGTGAGCTCAAACTTAAGCAAACAGGACAGCACAATCTCAAAATTCCTAAAGAGCAGCTGTGTTGCTCTGCAGGTGCTGTACCATTTAGTTAGGAGTCAAGTTCCACAAAGCAATGGTGCTATCATCAATAAAACACAGATGGAGTAACATGAGTGGAAAGGGACAAACTGGCTTATCTAAAAAAAAAAAAACAGCGCATTAATATGACCAATACTAGTACANCACGTCTGATATATCTACAATGTAGACATTTGACATCGATGAATCTAACACACAGTGTAAGCTTGGGGTGTTAATCTTGACTTCATTACAATAAAAGTTTTGCCACTTCCTTGACCGCAGCAATAAAACACAGATGGAGTAACATGAGTGGAAAGGGACAAACTGGCTTATCTAAAAAAAAAAACAGCACATTAATATGACCAATACTAGTACAGAAAAAGACATAAATTTTGGTCATTGCAGACATCACTGTGATAGTCCTAGAAAGCAATAAAACAGTGGGGAGGATAAAATTTTATTAGTTTGAAGTCTACCTGGTAAATTATATTTTTATCTGTAAAACAGTAACTTGTGTTTTAAAGCCCCAATAAACGATATTTCAAGTCATTCTCTAAGACACTATCACAGTGATTAGCTATGGTATGTCTTTTTCCATTTCAAATCAAACTTGAAATATCTTTGAAAAAAAAGGCAATTAGTTTCTAGTTTAACATGCATCTCTTACCTTTAAGGGTTGTATATCAGTAACCGTAATACGTGAAGCATCAATTATTGGTTTCCTTCTCTCATTTTCCTCTGGAATAATAATTCCTGCCCACTGTGGAGGCAGACCAACATATTTCCCTTGATCTCTGTCAAATCCAGTATGTACACGATGTTCAAAATTAGTGGGTGTAGAAATTTCTGGCTTCTTCTTTCCTTTCTTGAACATTGTTGTTTATCTGTCTTGCTTAATCATGAGGAGACCTATAAGTAGGAAGATGTTCTGTATTATCTAATTTAAAGCTAGGCCAAGCAAAGAGAATATCTGAATTATGAATTCAATACACTGTATTTAAACTAATATTAAAATCATTACAATAATGTAAGCTGAAAATAATATATATTACGGTTTTATCTCCTTGTCTGGTTTACGATTTCCCAGACATTTCATTCAATTTTCGATTCATATGTGTAAATTTTTATGTTAAAATATTCATTTTATCCAATAAAGATATTCAATCCAAAATCCTGACCAGAATAAACATGTATATCAGAAAATAAATAATACCACTAAAACCTGTGAAGTTTTTCTGATCATTTTTCCCCTTGGCCTTTATAATGCTGCACCTGAGCCAAACATGTTATCAGAGAGCTTGGAATAATTTAACACAAGGTCGTGACCAATTCATTGTTATATTTGATAAAACATATAACATGATACAGGTTAAAAAATACAATAAATGTGGAAATAAGGTACACTAGATAAAAACCAGAAATAATAACCCTTTAAATATTTGTAAAAGGATTCTCTTTCTTGATCATCTTTTAAAATTTAAACTTGAAAAGTTAGAATGACCAAACCCATCAAATTGTTCTTTACTTCATAGTTAAAACTAATAGCTTGGATCACAATGCAGATACTTCAATTTTTTACTATATCTGTATGCATCAAAATAATTTACCTTTCAAGAGAAAAAAATATAAAAGCAGTGGACAGGGACAAAAAGTTCCTGGCCTTGAATGTCTCCATTTTTATCTTGGTACACAATACAGGAAACTACCATGTATCATAATCACTCTCTAGAAGTATTCAGTGATAACAGATACTTTATAAATTCCTTTGTGCCTCAGTAAAAACCTAAAACATTTATCAAATAATAGGAAGAAAAAATTATCTGCTCGAAGACATTTATTTCCCACTCTTATACTCCATACCTACATTCTATATAATAATAAGGGCTTACTGACTTTATGTAATAAAGTATGAAGTTACAGTAGGGTGCATAAGTATAGCATATGTAATGAAGTCAGTAAGTCTGCATGTACATGTAATGTTCCCTCACCAGACCACAGGCATTCGTCTCTGTCAATGGGGAGAACGACTATCCATGGGGGGTTACTATCCAACACCGAGAAAAAAGATCTTCGTGTTGGATAGTAACCCCCCATGGATAGCCGTTCTCCCCATTGACAGAAACGAACGCCTGTGCACCAGACTAGAGTTTGATCTGCAGTACATGTAGTGTGAAGTGGGGTCAGATTCCAGAGGGGTAAATTATTGGTAAAAATTCATTTTCACAATCATCTAGTAACTGGATAAATCTTCATGGCCTGTAGGGGTCAAAAAAGAAAACAAATTCTTTGAGTTGTTATTACTCCCCTTTGGGTCGTTGTCTCTTTGACACATTCCCCATTTCCCTTCTTTTTTCTATTCTTCTTAGATATGAATAGGAGAATAACAAGAGTTGTCAAAAGACAACATAGCTCGCCGGGGATTCCAAAAACTTCAATGCACAATAAATTCGAAAGTAATAAAAAGCTTTCTTCACAAGAAAGTTACATATCAAATTTAAACACCCTATCACTAAACAACTTAATTCTAGAAGCAAAGTTAAAAGTTTTTTAAAAACTGCCCTCAGGGCAAGGTCAAGGTCAAAATGTCTACAAATATGGTACCATTAGAAAGCTCTCATCAAAAGAACATCACATAACCAATATGAACACCCTACCACTAAACAACTTAATTCTAGAAGTGAAGTTAAAGTTTTTAAAAAATTGCCCTCAGGGCAAGGTCAAGGTCAAAATGTCTACAAAAATGGTACCTTTAGAAAGCTCTCCTAAAAAGGAAGTTACATACCAAATATGAACTCCCTACCACTAAAAGCCTACCTTGTAGAGGCAAGGTTAAAGTTTGTTAAAAACTGCCCTAAGGGAAAGGTCAAGGTCAAAATGTCTACAAATATGGTACCTTTAGAAAGGTCTCATCATAAGAAAGTTACATACCCAATATGAACACCCTACCACTAAAAGCCTAACTTCTAGAAGCAAGGTTAAAGTTTTTTAAAAATTGCCCTAAGGGCAAGGTCAAGGTCAAAATGTCTACAAATATGGCACCACTAGAAAGCTCTCATCTTAAAGAAGTTACATACCAAATATGAACACCCTACCACTAAAAGCCTACCTTCTAGAGGCAAGGTTAAAGTTTTTTTAAAAATTGCCCTAAGGGCAAGGTCAAGGTCAAAATGTCTACAAGTATGGCACCAAAAGAAAGCTCTCATCACAATGATGCCACATACCAAATATCAACATCCTAGTTCTTCAGATCTCCATTCCACAAGCCAGGTTAAAGTTTTGCTGACGCCGACACCAGGGTGATGATAATAGCTCTCCGGACATTCGTCCCGGTGAGCTAAAAAGGGTCTAAATAATACAATAGAAGTTGTCTGTGATGAAGGTTTTGGAATTTCGGAAGTTTGCCCTAAGGGTACTTCAGAAAGATTTAACGGAATTCTGCGAAAAACACATTTTTTGCAGGACACCATCTAAATACTATTATGGCCAAGACTGGTTCCAAGTGGCACAATTTAGTTTCAAAGGAGAAGATCTCTGAATGAAAAGTTTATGACAGTTGGATGGACAAAGGTCACGAAGTGATCGAACAAGCTCATCCTGACTTTAGCCATGTGAGCTAAATACAAATTTTTATATTAATTATAAAGGACAACTTTGATAGGTATATAGCTTGACCTAGCTATACTTGAGCATAAAATCTGATTGACTTGTCAATCCAATACTATCATGTAATGTCAGATAACAGAAATGAAATGGTCAATGATCGATGCCTGTAAATTCTGCATACCACAGTAATCTAGCATCTGATCACTGAATTACAGAGGTTACTTGTAAACATGAACAAACTGCAGTGTGAGTTGCCTCCAAACCGAGTTTATTCATCAAACACGATGAAAATTCTTGGCATGTGATAGCTGTTTCATGGAAGCTATTTTCACATCTTGTATTTATGACAGTGCTTTAATCATAAATGTTTTTAGATTCATTCTAGCAATTTACAATCATTGGATTTTCGATACAGGGAATTTATTTAGCTTATAGTCGATATATCATTACCTTGGTTATATTTCAATTCCTATTCCTTAATCAATTTAAAAAATTGCTGCCATCTGTTTCTGAAACAGATGAAGGTAATTTTCAAAATTGGTTAAACAATTGCTTAACCAATCTTACAGTTTTACAATTCAAGTAATGCAATCAAACTATAAAATTGGTTTAACAATATGAATAGATGATTCTTACCTCAGGAAATCTTCTGTCCTTATGCTTAGTGTTTGAATACAGCTTGAGTTATTTGTAGCCATATAAATAGTTTATTACATGGGGCAATTTATTTTTCACAAACTGCAAACAATAGGTTGAAAATGCTAAATTTTAGTTTTAAAGTATAGTTTCTAATTTCCAATATTTTTTTTGATCTTTGGCATATTTTAAAATATAATGGTTATAAAAAATGGAAAAATGAAAAAAAATAACAAGGGAGATCATAAATTTGTATAATTATTCCCCTAAATAAATTAGTACTTTCACGTTTTCCTCCCAAAAATGATCTTCATGATAAAAATTCAGATACAAAAATATAAGATTAAATTTGTGTTCATATCAAAGATAATAAAAAAAGATTTAGAAATATTTCCAAAAGTAAAATTAAGAATTTCCCCATCCTAAGAAAATAATTATGCATTATAAAGACAGTTTTCTTTGGTACATCTACAATAAAGTTTTAGAAGATATCCAGAGGTGAGTATCAACTTTTGCAATTGTTGAACCAGTTTTACAGTTTGATAGCAACAACTGAGTTGTAAAACTGTAAGATTGGTTCAACAATCCTCAACCTAAGTTCTGCTGATGGTCAAGTGAAAAGAAGAACTGACTTCAGCAGTTTTCACTTAGGGAGAGGGAATTTTAACAAGAGGCTCTCAAGAGCCTGTATCGCTCACCTGGGCCATTGCTGACAAATACAGTCAAAAATAATAATACCAATGTTGAATGCCAATCTTGAATCTGTTCAGACAAGCCAGACACATTTTAAGAAGGGGACAAACTAAGGTCCATTGTGACCAAGTGTGATTCCAATTGGCCAAGTACTTTCAGAAGAGAAGATCTTGGAATATGTTTCCCCATA
>MJUU01067330.1:234309-257181 GCA_002080025.1 Modiolus philippinarum | reverse complement strand
GAGGCTGACCCCGAGGGTCCCGGGATATAGAAATAGGACCCATTCCGTGGTTGTGTGGGATTAATAAATACACAACCCATCTTCCGGATGGGATGTAAAGTTGGAAAATGCCACGCTTCCTGCACGTTAAAGAACCCTTGTAGCAAGCTCTTTTTGGGGTGGTCCGTAGGTGATCGGCTACATGGGGTAAATTCCCCGCCCTTGACGATTTCACACTACTTTTCCAGTGGCAGTCAGAATTTCCCGTCCCATGGCCCTTTCCATACCCCAAAGTGATTATTTATTAACAAACTTGTTCTCGTCTTGATATAGCTGAAATATTGCTGAGTAGACGTTAAACAATAATCAATCAATCAATCAATCACACTTAATATACTTTAGTAAACTTACTACTTACTACTTAAAACAGATATCATAATCATTTCATGTACATTGAATACCTTTGTTTTCACATTTGCTGATTATGATTTTTACTTGGACTCCCCCCTCAAAACATAAACAAATATTTGCATGCCAGAACTGGGCAGAATGGATCAAAGTTTAATTCTGACCTAAAGTTCATCCTTTTAAACTACTGACAAAACTTTCCCCTGTCTGCATTATTATTTTGTAAATATGCATCGCCAGGTTGCATGATTTAACCAACAGCCCAATTAAATTGCTTTCCACTAACACTTATCAGTGTTAGAAATAGTTTTTTTAAAGCAACTTGCCCTTCCAAGTTGCTTTAAGATTTAACTTGCCCTTCCAAGGTTCTACTTGCCACCAGTCGTAAAGCCACTGGGTGCACCTTGCGTAGCATGGTGCCCTTTAAGGCAGGGGGTCTGGGGGCCACTTAAGGCACCCAGAAGCTAAAGAGTATTTGATGCAATATCCTGCATTTTAAGCACCTCCTGGCACTAAACAAAGCTTCCTCAGGAATCTAGTTTTTTACTTCCAATTTTCCAAGTTTTCTTTTTAGTTTGTCACATTTTCTGATATGATCAAGAGCCATCATGTTCATATTTAATGCTTTGAAAGATTTCAATTAGCAATGCATGTTAACACAAGTGATCATCTGCTCTATGTTTTTCATATTAGTGTAGCTGATGTTATCAAGCTTGTCGTTGTTCTTTCTCCGTAAGTCACCATGCAAAGTTCATGATTAATCACATTTTTTTCTATTTTTTTCTACTACCAATATCAATTCTGTTTTTTCTTTTTTGGGGACGTACTTCTACGTCCTTGCCTTTAGAAATTTGGTCACCACAATAATTACTAATACTAGTACATGTATGTAAATCTTGTACAGTAGTCCCCCTCTTTAAAGACAATCCCATTTGCAACAAAAAAGCGGCTTTGACTAAAGTTGGACTCGTAAATGGAACTAAACCAAATGAATGAAATGGTTTACATTTGCTACTTGGAAAATTATGGCTCTTGTTGTTTATGCTGTTCACTTCCTGGAGAGAGTCTGCCATCATTCGTTTTTGTCCACGATAACGTACATGTTTGTACTTAAAAACAAGAGGCTCTCAAGAGCCTGTATCGCTCGCCTAGCCCTTGATTAACATAGACATTTTATGTTAAAGAGACCTTATATATAATTAAACTATAAATCCAATATCCCTAATTAGTTAAAGGGGAGAAGACCTCTGTTAGTTTAACATTGGACCCCATGTGAAACACTAAGTTCCCCGCTGGCTGCCATGTTGGATATCGTGCTGACCTGAAAAACACCTTTTTGCAAAGGACCACTCAATGACTATTGTGGCCAAGTTTTGTTCCAATTGGCTCAGTACATTCAGAGGAGAAGATCTTTGAATGTGTTTTCCCATAGGGTCCAATGATAAAACTATGTTTCCCGCTGGCGGCCATCTTGGAAATCACGCAGACCTAAAAAACACCTTTATGTAAGGGACAACCCAAGGGCTATTGTGGCCAACTTTCCAATTGGCTCAGTAGTTTCAGAGAAGAAGATCTCGTTGAAAGTGTTTTCCCATAGGGTCCAATGTTAAAACTATGTTTCCCGCTGGCAGCCATCTTGGAAATCGCGCGGACCTAAAAAATACCTTTTTGTAAGGGACCACCCAAGGACTATTGTGGCCAAGTTTGGTTCCAATTTGCCCAGTAGTTTCAGAGAAAAAGAAATTGAAACGTTTTTTTCCATAGGGTCCAATGTTAAATTTTGGTCCCAGCTGGTGGCCATCTTGGATGACGTACAGACCTGAGCGACACAATTTTTAAAGGGGACCACCCAAGGACTATTGTGGCCAAGTTTGGTTTCAATTGGCCCAGTGGTTTCAGAGGAGATGATCTTTGAATGAAAAGTTTACGGACAGGCGGACGACGGACGGACGCAAAGTGATTGCAAAAGCTCACCCTGGCACAGCCAGATGAGCTAAAAACATTGAATTTGTAAACAAATTCCTGAATTCAGGGGTTTCAAGCAATGAAATGTCCATCTAATTGACCGTCGCCCTTTCTACTGGATTCAACAAAGGACGTCCTTGATGCAACGAGTTTAACTTTGTTTTGGAGCGTAAACAATTTTCTCTTTAAACCGCCGCCATCTTTGTTTACAGATTGCACAACCACTTTGGCAATTTGTATCTGTTAATTTCATTGGTCCACTGGATATTATCAACGAATCAAATTTATTTTGACAGACTGGATTTGGAATCATTCTTTTTGACAATCAGAGATTGGCAATTTTTTTAACTTGCCCGGCGGACAAGTTACATTTGTACTTTCAAGAATGACTTGCCTGACAGGATTTTAACTTTGGCGGACAAGCGGCTAATCCTTACACTGCTTGTAAAGCGTTACCATTTTGACTTTTGTATAGATGTTGAAGTTCAACTTGAGCATTGCTGGTCCGGAAATCGATCTTTGCCATTGATTACAAGATGTTTTCAGGAGACTCAATGCATAAAATAGTCTTTAAATGGCTCAATAAACTCCCTTACTTTAAGGCTTCATTATAACCAGAGGAGACAATATATCAAGCCGACAAGTAAATAAAAAGCACAACCGGAAATCAAAATAAGAATGTTAATATACAAAATGTTACAAGACATCAAATCTGGGTGAAGATGGGTGATGACTTCGATTCTCGGGTAATTTGACAACCCCATTGGGTTACTAAATCTCATCGGGTGACTTGACAGGTACATGTATGTGTCAGTGTGTTATCATAGACCAGTTTAATGTAGTCATAGTTGCCAACCTCTGACAATGAAAAATCATGTCATGACATGAAATACCAAAAAGCATGTGAAAACATGCGACATACATTTGTACTTTGGGATTATTGAACAAAAGTTATATAGAATTAATTTGCCAATATAAACGCCCATCATGCCCATTGTACTCAACATTTAGAAAAAAGAAGGGAAACGGGGAATGTGTCAAAGAGACAATGACCCAAAGGGGGGTAATAACAACTCAAAGCCACCATAAGATCTTCAATGAACGGTGAGAAAACCCCACACCCAACGGTAGGTCGGAGTCGGCCCCCGAATAAAGAGTAATCAAGTTCAGCGAAATAAATTGCCTGTTTAGCTGATTTTTGAACTACCTGAATAGGTACATATTCAAAAACAATTACAAGTTTGGTTGAATTTACATGTCAATAAGGCAAAAGTTAGCAGAGTTCTCAGCCTTGTCCTTGATGATTACATCATTCTACAAATTTTTTGTAGCTGGCAAAGAGGAAATTGGCTTAGACCCGTTTTGACAGACAAATGGTTTCAAATGAGCCCTAGCTTTTGTATATCCGACTATCATGACTATATCACTTTCTGTAAATGATCCAATATAATTGTGTAAACTGCATAGCCCCCTACTCCACGATCACTTTCCTTGACTTCAAATTAATTCATCAAACTTTGAGTCCCAAATTTTGTTTTGGTACAAAAATATCGTTTTCTATTTGCACTTGTGTCTTTAGTCATTGTACCCAACCAAGAAATTTAATGAAAAGATTTAAAATCAGTTGTTTGGCCGAATCGAAGTTTGCAATTTACCGTATGGTCATGAAAAGTCCGGAGAAACACAGGGATCGATAGAGCTAATAACCAAAAACATTAACAACGGTCGTGGAAAAGTCCAGAGAATCATGAAAAACGCAATATCGCTAATAACCAAAAACGTAAGCAACGAAAAAGCGTGTAATGGCGTGTGAAGTTCTGAAAAGCATGTACACGCCATGTGACAAAATCTACGTGGTAACAATATTTTGACTTGTCAATTAATGACAGTTGGAACTTAAATCTAAAGTCGTCTTCATATAGACATCTGTATGTTATGAAGGAATATGTAATAAATTGCAATCATATGACCTAATCTTAACAATGTTAACAGAAAAACAAACAGGAAAAACATCAACAGAAGCCAGGAAATCATTGGGTCTGTTTATAAATAAAGAAGTGTCAGACATAAACAATATGATAAATAGTAGACAATAAATACATACTTTATGTGTAAATAGGTCACCTTTCAAAAAAGTATTCAAGACTTCCGGTATAACAATTAACAAACTTTTTGAGATTCAAATGGTCCTTGCCGGCAATGCAAACTCAAAATAAAAAGGACAAAGCAAATTGTGATTTTCAATGACTAACTTTTCAAAATTTTACGAGTGAAATAGGAACTGTGTGGGATGGAATGCTAACTGTCACCGATTTACACACCCAGATTGTTGTTTACCTGTACTTTCTCAGGTGTTGATTTATTCTGCCGACTTGTGCACCATCAAACCAATTTTATAACACACGGAGGGTAAAATCAGATCTAAAACTGTTAATTATTTTTTTCCCAATGATTCCGTTTTCGTGCTGTAAAGAATATTTGTCACATAATTTACGCTTTTCTTGACGCCATCATTGTCAACCTGAACATCCGGGACATTACTCGAAAATATAATCACAGGTGGCGCTCATTAACCAAAATAATACACACTGTGTACCAAAAAAAGCAATCATTGGTACTTTGTAAAGGGTATAAACCAAGCTAGAGCTTATTTTCTACTCGATGCAACCATGTACAAGATTTGATCAGAACCCAAATCTGCTATACATTCTCATTTCTGTAAGACATACGACGGAAATGAAAAAAGGGGGGGTCCACATGCATCTGTTTCAAGCCAAACAAGAGCTTGTGGTCAATTTATCAAACCCCCTTCTCTTTTTGTCTTCACTTTGTATGAAATAAGTGTGTGTGGGGCGTGTGTCTTTTCAACCAAATATATACACCCAAATATACTAAATTATACCCAAATAAACTGCAATGAGGGGGGGGGGGGGGGGGANTTTTTCGGGATGTCGGGATTGGATGTTTTTAAGCCCGGAATTTCAGGATTTTTATGATTTAAGTCCGGGATTTCATCAGTCATTAAGTTTCTTTGTAGTTCGGGATTTAGAAAAAATAAAGTCGGGATTCCGGGATCAGACCCCCTCCTGCCCCCCCTCTGCAATGTACACAAAAATGGATAAAACTGATTAAAATTATACATTAAACAGTTTTATGAACTTAAAATATGAATTTTTAAAGTATTTGCATTGGAAATGTCAATTTAAACTTCGATATTATGTGCCCCTTACACAGGGGGTCACTTCCTAGACAGAGGTATCATCAAACATCCCATTTTCGACCCACTTAAGTATTCGACCTAAACGTGTTATTTCAACTTAAATTATGACGTCACAATCGACGCTTAGTAGGTCGAAAACCGGATAGACGAGGATATATACAGACGTGCTGATGGAATGGCCCTGTTTTTTGCAGTTGTCAACTATATGAATGGGTAGTAATTTTTGACATCATATATATAAATGGGTCGTTAATTAACCCCAAATGGCCAGAATCTCTATTGATTGCTGTAATTGATCAAGTTTTATCATTATTTGATGTTTAAGAACATTCCTTTTGTAAAATTAATGGTTTTCTGACTCAAATTACACATATTTACTATACAGTTGGGTTGCTTATTTTTGAAATTTACTATATGAATGGATCAATATTTTGTTTTGGGAACTATATGAAAAGGGCTATTTTCAAAATGCCAGTGGCAGGCCTGTACCCAATTCCACCCGAAGTGCCCAGGGGGTTACTCTCCATTATCATCTGTACCTAGGCTGGTCATCGAAAAAAAATTTTAACCCCCAAAAATAGTGCTTTTTTCAAACCACCCCTAAAAAATAGTTGCTTAAATAAGTGACCCCCAAAAAAAATATGTAAGAAAAATTACCCATAAAAAATACCTTTGGCATTTTCACATAAAAGAAAAGTGAAATTACATTGACAAAATTTAAAAGTTTCCTATTTAACATCTTATGAAATTATTGTTTCTAGATCAATGTAATCAGTGTTATGCTGACAAATCAATCAATTTTATCATTTGAGTAAACCCATGTGTGTTTATCCATGGTACATTTCTTGATATTCTATGCAAACAAAACACCTAAAAATATGACATATTTGCCTAACCCCCCAAAAATATCTTACAATTACTAATACCCAAAAAAACAGGTAATAATTTTTCTAATCCAAAAAAAAAAGATAGCTTGGAATTTCTTGAACCCAAAAAAATAGCAAATTTCGGAAATTTACACCCAAAAAAATAGTACCAGCCTAGGTACAGGAAAAATTTGGAGTACCCCCTGGGCCGAAGTGGCCCTTATGACGAAAAATATACCCAAATTATACACCAAGTAATGCTTTTAAACATAATTGTTCATGCAGAAAATATAAAAATATCATTTGTTTGTGATATATTAACCTTTTTCAATCAAATTGTGACTTTTTTTTATATAAAGTTGAAGGATAATACAAACAAACTCCCTTTTAGCATTCAATAACCTGAAGGTTTGGCACCCAAATACTTTGAAAAAATCATGAAACATTTATTAAATTTATTTTAAAATGACCTAATTTTATGAAAAAAATCACCTTTAAAATTAAAATGTACCCAAGCAAATTGAAATAACGACTTGTGAAGGTACATGTACGATGTATTTGGTTGCAATTGTTCTTGTGGTCATAAGAGGCATGGAATATCTTTAAGTTTTTTTCACATTGACAATGACAAAAATGATGTATCTAATCAATAAATTGTTAAAAACTATTATTAACATACAGATTACAACGATTTTAACCATTTATTGCTTATGTTAAAGTGCATTTTGGTGTATTGGGTAAAAAGTCACGCCCATGTCGGTGAGGCTGCATTTCTTAATTTTGAGAGGATGACAGTTTGATAGTTAGACAGTTCGATAGGCTGAAGGTTTGAAAAACTTTGAATGTAAGCCATCAACAGCTATACCGACTCAATTTTTCGGGTACTATTAACCATTATACAGGTAGCTCATATTATCATGGTACGTAACAATGTAGTAAGGTTGATGTCACATTTTAAAATTTAGTTGAAATGAACATGAATACCATGATATAATCAGAAGCTAGTATATATCACAAGAAGGACTTTCCCTCCATGATTCAAGACTCATTCAAGTCTCTAATTCTTCTGGCATTGGGTATCTGTAAGTGACAACTTAATGTCACTTTCAAAAAGAAATTTTAATGTAATGTTTGAAATCTTTTTATACAATAGTAATGAGCTTCTAATATTATGAATTAACATTCAGAAAACTTTTGTCATTTTGGAAGATGTTTCGTAAAATACAAAAGTGATGAGTGCTAGCAAAATCCCTTCCATGTCATCCATTTTGACTGGAAATGAGACCATAAATCAACACTTGATAGAAAAAATGAAAGGATATGGAGTGAATGTACATGTGACAAAAACACACACAATACATAGAAAACTCCAGTTTATCAAGGACAGGGCTTTTATTCCTGTCTACATCTTGATGTCGCCTGAGGGTCTTCAACCAGAGGTGAACAATATTCACTCCCTCAAGCGAGATCAAAAAGGCCCCTAGCGTGCACTTATTAAAGCGGTATTCATGGCAAAAAAGTTTAGCAAGATCTATCGCAGCTAAAATATGTCATTGAAGCAACTTGAGTCCACATGGTCCTATGGAATGTGTTAGGATTGCACATAGGCATCCAAAATTAATAGTATATTTGCCATTGGTCGCCATTTCAATTGGCAATGTGGTGGAACATCAAACAACCCCATAGTCTTGTAGAAAGGTACCACACCATCAAAAAATGGACCGATGTTATCGTTCAGAGCCTCTTGGACTGGTTGTAATCAATTAATTATTCCAAGACCTGGATGGCTTTTGTTGAATTTTTTAGAGTGTCTTATATTCTCTCTGCATGTTTTTTTGAAAGGGAAAAAATTCTTTGCAATATCTGCGTTTTTCAAGCGATCACCTCATCAGATAAATCGTTCCTGTAATGCACTGCAATATATCTGTAATTATTCCAAGGGAGGCAATTTGTGTTGAGTGCAAGTTTATATTTATGAATTAAGATAAGATAAGAAAACTTTATTTTGATTCGGCACACATACAACATACAAACACAAGTTCTAGAGAGCTTTTTACCGAATATAAAAACATATAAATTAACATAAAAACAGCATAAAAAGAAATAACAATACATGCAATAAATTAATACATATTACAAATTGAAGCATGCAGCAAAGCAAATTTAGCACTATTTGGTTTAAAATGAAATACAATAAAATGTAATGGACTAAGTGATGGACTATATACTCGACTATGAGATAGACTATATTGTCTATGCGAGAGGTACTGTAGTTCTTTGTGTCCATTAACTAATTCAGATGTTTCAGATACTTTATTAAATCCTTTCATAAACTGATGATAAAATATAAAATTGATGTTATAAATATATAATTGATGTTACATTAGCTTGATGTCAAAGCTACACTCTTTTTCTCTCTCTCTAATTTAATATCTCAGTTTCTCACTAACACATAAAACAATTCACAAACTCCTCCCATAATTTCTATTTTCACACTTTTTAGTCCAATAATAATTTCCCTTGCAAATCCAGAAATAAATAAACAACAACAAACATAAATATGCCAACTGTACCTTATCTTAATCTCTAACATGGTGTTAAACAAATACAAATAATAACGGTTAGTGATTCTCTATACTTCATACCAGATGTGGACATATATTATTGTGAGAATGTTTGGGAACTATGACATTGATCTTTCTGACATGTTTTTCTCTAGAAATATTTAAAATTAATATAAAAAATATTAAATTGAATTATATCGCCAAACCAATATATTACAAAAAAATAAAAATGAATTGTTTACAGATGCCTCAAGATACTGCTAATTAAGGTGCTCATGAGTTGCTCATGATTATGTTAATGTGCTCACTTAACTATACAGTATTTTTTGGATGATATGCTAATGTAATGGTCAGAGTGATGGGTTTCAAAATTATATAAAAAAAAAATTAGTATTCTTTGTTAATTTCATGAAGTTTACCAAATTTGGAATCAAATATTTTTGAAATCAAATAAGTAAAAATATTTGTTCAAATCAATACAAATTCTGAAGTATTGTTGTTTGTAGAATTTCAAAATGTAAGCGGTCTTTGACAATTTCAGGAAATTAACCAAATTAAGAATCAAATATTTTTGAAATCCAATAAATGAAAATAAATTCTTAGTATTTGTTGCTAGATAGAATTCCAAAAATAAGTGGTACTTTCAGGAATTTACCAAAATTGAAATCAAATGTTAAAATTCAAAAGGCATTTGTCACCGAGTGACTTTGTTCAAAATTTTTAGGAAACAATTGGAAACAAAATTATTTACTTTTGGACTTAATTTGCTGGACTCAATAATTAATCTTACCCATTGAATATGTGAAATCTGATTATCAACTAATTTTGACAGTATAACTCATTTATGAATTAGTAATTTCAGACTTGGATAATTAAGCAACCTTCATATTGAGTTAATTAATTAATTGACATTTGAGTACATTTGATTTTAATTTGACATTTTTGAACAAATCATAGAGGAGTATAAAAGAACTTGTTAATATCGTATAAAGATATATGGAGTCAGGGCTTTGATACTGACATATGCCGTTGTAAATGTAAAGTGCTTTGTTATTAAATTGTTGTTAACTGAAAGTTTGAATCATATTCACCATAACAAACAGTGGAGTTGTATCCAGGAAGCTGTGAGCTGCGATTTAAACAGTAGCAGCAACTGCATAACATTGGTCCCTGTAACCAACCGTTCCCCTTGGTTACACATTTACTGATTTTTTTCTGTTCTTTAATATTTTCATTTATAGGGAAGTTTCAATTTAAATTAAGTTCCCTTCTAAATCATCACCATGTTAAATGAAATCTATTGAGATTTAAAACAAACAAAAAAAAAAGCAGGCATATGATGGGTAATATTTTTTAACAAATAGGACCCTTTTTCACTTGAATTTGAAAAAGTGCCATGAAAATTTGTCATAGACTTGAATAAATGATAGATCGTCAAATTTCCTAAATTCTTCTTGGATATTACAATTTTGAAGTATTGTCCTCTGAACATGCTGAAAACATTATTTTTATACTCCTGCTGAAAAAGCTGCAGGTATATATTGATGGGGGTGTCTGTTTGCCTGTCCGTCTCTCACACATTTTTCTCGGCATGTATATGTTGGAATGATTTCATATATGGTCTGGCGGTTGATTATGATGAGCTGTAACATGTAAGCTTTTTTCAGGTCTGCTGTGTTATTACTTCCTGTTTGCTGATATAATGAAGTTTTACTTTAATCCACTGTGGATGGGAATTTTTTGTCACAGTTTTCAAATTTGGTCTGGAGCTTTACCGCCGGTATATGAATAAGTCGTAACATGTAAGCCATGTATAAGTTTTTTGCGCATGTACTTCCTGTTTTCCGATTCTTTGATGTTTAACTATAACTAACTAGGAAGGAGAAATTTTTGTCACAGTTTTCTAAGCTTGCAAAAGTAGGAATGAACTCATATTTGGTCTGAAGCTTGATTATGATGAGTTGTAAAGTGTAAGCTATTTTCAGGTCTGCCATGTTACTACTTCCTGTTTGCCGATATGTGGAAGTTTTACTACAACCCACTATTGATGAGAATTTTTCGTCAAAGTTTCCTTGGCTTCTGTAAGTGGATATGATTTCAAATTTGGTCTGGGGCGTTATATTGATAAGTTGTAATGTGAAAGCCATTTACAAGTCTTTTGTGCATGCACTTCCTGTTTGCTGATTTTTTTATGTTTAATTATAACTAGCTATGAAGGAGATATTTCCTTCACAGTTTTCTTGGTTTAAATAAGTAAGATTGATTTCATATTCATGATATTTGGTCTGAAGCTTGATTATAATGAGTTGTAACATGTCAGCTATTTTCAGGTATGCCTTGTTGCTACTTCCTGTTTGCCTATATGTAGAAGTTTTACTATTAACCCACTATTGATGAGAATTTTTTGTCACAGTTTCCTTGGCTCCTTTAAGTGGGAATGATTTCAAACTTGTTCTGGAGCTTTATATTAATAAGTTTTAACTTGCAAGCCATTTACAAGTCTGTTGTGCATACACTTCCTATTTACCGATTCTTTGATGTTTAATTATAACTTACTATGAAAGAGATATTTTCGTCAGTTTTCTCAACTTGCATAAGTTGAAATGATTTCATCTTTTGTCTGAAGCTTAATTATGATGAGTTGTAATGTGTAAGCCTTTTCAGGTCTGCCGTATTACCACTTCTTGTTTGCCGATATGTTGAAGTTTTACTATAACCTACTTCGGATGAGATTTTTCATCACCATTTACTTTGCTTGTGTGATTGGGATTGATTTCAAATTTGGTCTGGAGCATTATTATCATGAGTTGTAACATTTAAGCCATTTTCAGGTCTGCCATGTTACTTTTTCCTGTTTGCCAATATGTTGTATTTTGACTATAACCCACTTTAAATGAAATATTTTTGTCTCATTTTACATGGAAGTTATGATTGGGAATGGTTTCAAATTTGGTCAGGACAACTGTTTAAAGAAATTTATGACACCTGGGAAGCAGGGGTATTCTTTTGTGGCCCAGCGGACCACAGTACTTTTAGTTATCATATTTTTGATTAAATAATGTCTTTAAAATGAAGAATGAGTGCTAAGTTGTAATAAATATATCCAAAGTGTAATTATTGTAGACTAAGCTATGAAAATTCAGTTTGATCATAATTATTGAAGCCAGTGCTGCAAAAATTGTAGAATTGAAGCCTTAGATTTTCTATCTTTTTATCATAAACTGAATAATCATAATGATATAAAAGAGGAATAACTAACTAAAAAATAATGTTGTAGAATTCCCATTTGTTACAAAGTTTAAAACTTAGTTTCCAAATTTTAACTTTAGATTGTTAGATATTTTTTGTAATAACATATTTCTCTTTGTACAAATATAATTGTCAGAGTGTTTTAATTCAGTTTTAGGAAAACAGAATGTCAGAGGTGTACAAAGTGGGCAGTTTGTCTGATATTATTCAGAAGTCCTCCAAATCTAAGAAAAAATCAGATGATAAAGAACTATCAAAACTTGCTTCACTATTTACTGCACCTGCACCAACCATATCAAAATATGAGGTAAGATATCATCATGGCACCAAAACTACCTGAGGTAAGATTTTGTCATGGCAAAACTACTATAGGTAAGACATGATCATGGCGCCAAAACTACCACAACCTTAGGTAAGACATAATCATGGCTTTAAAACTACCTTAGATAAAACATGATAATTGCACCAAACTACATGTACAGGAACCTGAGGTAAGACATAATCATATAGGTAAGATATATCATCATGGCACAAAACTACCTAGGGGTAAGACATGATCATGGCACCAAAACTACCAGAACCTGAGGAAGACATAATCATGGCTTCAAAACTACCAGAACCTGAGGTAAGACATATTATCATGGCATAAAACTATGTGAGGTAAGACCTAATTATGGTACCAAAACTACCTCAGGCAAGACATAATCACGGCACCAAAACTACCAGAAACTGAGCTAACACATAATAAAACCTACCATAGTGGAATACTTACATACATTATGTCATATATACTTTATTTCTTTGGAAGCATAAGTTAAAAATGATTTTCAATTTTTACAATGAACCTATAGATAGAAATGCATTTGCAGTATGGCATAACTTTTTTAATTGATCAGTTTTATTGTTTGTTTGTTTCAATTTTTAGAACTTGCCTAATAGTGTTTATTAGGATAGATGTTTAATTTTTAAATCAGACCGTTTCTTTTGTCAGGCTATACCGTGTTTTCAAATATGCTAAATTATCAGTACAAAATTGAATATAGGCTGTATGAAATTGAAAATGGGCATTTTTCAAATGTATGAGAAATTTTGATATCTGACAACAACCTCGAATCAAAAAAAAAAAAAAAAAAAAATTGTTTTTAAAAAAGCAAACAAATAGAAAGTTAGCTTAGCTAGACAACTTTGTTTGTGGGTATATAGATTGATTGCTTCTATCATTAAATCTTCTACTACAGATCTCAAATTATAACATCTCGAAGGAACAAAAGAAGGAAAGGGCTGATGAAAAACAGAAAAATAAAAAGAGAAAACTGCATGGGGATACATCTGCCTCACCTTCAAAGAAATTGTCAAATTTAGAAGGTTATGAACCACCACCAGGCATTGTACATGAGGCACTTCTAAGGAATGACAACAAAGAGTATGATTTTGATAAAATGTTACACAGTAGTAGCACACCATATTAAGATGTGCATAAAGTTATATAGTTGGTGCCCAAACTTTTTAAGGGGAGATGTGCATGAAGTAATATGGTTGCTGTCTGAAATTTTGAAGGGGAGATAATTTGTCTTTTAATATTTTCAGGAAAAAAAGGGTGGAGGTATATCATTTTGTCCATACTTGTATTGAGTCCACATTTGTACTGTGTCCACACACACTTAAATTTACATTTGCCATATTGATTCAGGGTTCAAATTAGCGATGGTATACCTGGCTGCCATTCAGCGACAGCTCTAGTTTTATCATATTTTATCATTACAGTAACCAGTATGCATACTCTAAAACTCTGACACCTAAAACCACATTCTTCTGATTCTTAGTACATAATACATTTATTTTGGGCACATATATTGAATGTTCAAATGTGTACCTCCTCTTTTGGACAGTTTTTATATAAAAATACCCAGTTTATATTATCTGAAATGCTGACACATTAACCAATCAATACTTCTGAGACTTAGCATATATGTTCCTAACACACTGAAGATATGCAATTCCCCTTTCGGGCACCTTTGATCGAAAAGGGATATATTTCTTTGACTTTGTTTTGACATATTTTTACCCAGCAAAAGTAATTATACCCCCGCTCCGGAGGAGGAGGGGGTATACTGTTTTACCTGTGTCCGTCATTCCGTAATTCCGTAATTCTGTCATTCCGTAATTCCGTCCGTCACAACTTTCGTAAAGCTTTTCTCTGCAATGGTAAATGATACAAACTTGAAATTTTGTCAGAAGCTTTGTGTAGTCATGCCATATTGTGGGATGCATTTTCAGACCTGTCAAAATGCTACTTCCTGTTTACTGACTTAGTTTAATTTTCATCATCCCGTCCATCACTCACAACTTTCATAAAGCTTTTCTCTATACTGGTAAATGATACAAACTTGAAATTTTGTCAGAAGCTTTGTGAAGGCATGCCATATTGTGGGACACATTTTAAGACTTGTGGGGTACTACATTTTGTTTACCAACTTTGTCAGGTTATTAGAGACTGGAAGATGAGAGCGGGGGTCAGGTTATTAGAGACTGGAAGATGAGAGCGGGGGTATTACTAGTGAGTATTGGCTCACAGATCCCTTGTCTGAAACTTGAATAACTTTTAATTTTTGTACAACTATTTTAACACATTTTGAGGAATGGAATTGACAATTATCTATTTATTATCCCCTCGCCCAACGAAGTTGGGGAGGGGATATATAGCGTTTCGCCAGTTCGTCCGTATTCCGTTCGTCCATTTGTCTGTCCGTTTAAACTTAAGACCATATATATAATATCTTTTGAATAACAAGTCATAGATGGACAAGGTATTGGATGCATCTTGAATAGTACTTGAGGTTGATATATAGAATAGGTGGATTTGACCTACATTTCATGCATGAGTGACTCAGGTTAAAGTTTTTGTAAGAGTCCAGATCTGGGATACTACAACTCTTAGTGGAATTATATTTTGTATGTAGATGCATCTTGTAAAGTTACAAAGCTCCAGATAAAAATTAGGTCACTTTGACATATATTTCATGCATGAGTGACTTAGGTTAAAGTTTTGTACTCAAGAATTTCAGGTCGCATAAAAAGATACATGTATTATTGTTTGAAGTAACAAACTTAAACTTGACATTTTGTTTAATCACGGAGGAAAAAACACTTTCTCAGTTGAAGAATTCAAGGTCTGAGACTCAGATTCAAACATGAAATTGGTCTTGTTTCAGTTTATATTGCTTTTCACAGAATTTCTAACTAAATACAGGATACGAAGAACACTGTTTTTATCAACATAAAATTTTAAGGAAAAGTATTTGTTTTTCTTGATATTTTACAAATATTTGTATCTGAAAAATATCAGCAGAGCATTTCAGGAATCTTTAATATATAAAACATTTTTTTGTATAGAAGTGATGAAAAAGCTGATTTTACAAGAACTGAAAGAAAGGCAAGACACAGAAATAGAAGAGACAGAACTAAAGACCCAAGGACAGTCTTTGTTGGTAACTTACCAATCTCATATAATAAAAAGGTATTATATCTAATGATCCTAGAAACATTTAAGATATAATTCATGACCACTTGTATTTTGTTTGAGATTTACATATAGGTGGCCATTATTTTTGTTAATATTTTATCCATAACGTAGAGATCGGTAAAATAAATGAAAATGATGGACACCCATATGTAAATTGACTACAAACCACTGGTGAACATAAATTATTTCAATTCTAATATCTAATATGACATTTAATGATCTTTGCAGACCTATAGTGTACATCGTAACAGCCATTTAATAAGTTACTGACGTTTTTGTGCACAAAACATGTTATGACGTAATCTGCTGTTGTGACGTCGCTCGTTATATTATTTGAAATATTCACACAGCTAGTCGTCATGGTTTCCATTGTTGTCATATCAGAATTTGTTTTAATTTGCTGGTCTTGATTAAAAAATTGTGAACATTCTTTTGAACTGTACTAAAAACCTTCACTGGTTATTTTAATCAAACAGTGCAAAAGGAAAAAGAAAAAAAGTGAACATATTTCCTGGACTTTGAAATTGCTTATTCCAGAACATAGATCCTGGACTTTGAAATTGCTTATTCCAGAAACTTCTAAGACTGAGTTTTTTTTTACAGTGTTATGGGTTGGAGTTCAGTCTTATTTATGACTAATAAAGTTGAATAACGTGGGATACTTTGGGGAGTGTTACAAAAGATATTGACCAATTTGATTTGATCTAAATGTCATTTCATAACTGTCTTTTGAAATTGCACTAGGCATGTAATGTTTTCAGTCAAGTATGACCGCCAATAAATGTGAGTTTTAAGTTAATGTATGAAAATATATAGGACTATTGCCCAGCTGCTCATTGCAGACATATTTGCTTAATTTTCAGCAAGTGAAGAAACTGTTCAAGTCATGTGGAAAAATTGACAGTATAAGATTTCGATGTCCAGTAAGTAACATTTGATGAAATAATTTTGACCTGATTTTTTCTCATCATTTGTGAGTGTATCATTGCATATGTTGAAGTGAATAAATATACAGTAGTGATTCATTGGATGCTTGAATATTATTTAATGGTATTTAAGAGGTATTTCAGCTTTTTATACGACTGCAAAAATTGTGCTGTCGTATAATGGTATTGCGCTGGCATCGGCGTCTTTGGACAGCATGACTTTGGTTCTAGTGGGCGGATCATAATCAAAAAGTGCGATGTTTCTTGGCACACATATGTAAACTTAGGTTTTAATTTTCAGTTTTTGGCCCGGCCCATTTTAGAAAAAGGGGCCCGAAAGGGGGGAAATTAGGTGCTTTCACATATTTGTCTGTAAAATCTTTATAATTAATCAGATTTTGATCGGGTTTCTTTCAGGGTGCTCCTGAGGAAATTTCTAGTCAGTTGTAAGTCAATGGATTACCATTCCCGAGATAAATGGTGCCCAAAAGGGGCGATTCTCAAAAATGATTTTTTTAATTTGAAGTCCGATTTTGATGCAGTTTTTTCAATGGATTCCTTATGAAAAATTAACACAGCGCACTACTATTAGAGTTTTATACGACCACAAAACTTTACGGTCGTGTCATGGCATGGCCCAGTCGGTGTCTGTGGTGGACACATAGTTTCCAACTTCTGACAATGAAAAATCATGTCATGACATGACATGAGATACCAAAAAGCGTGTGAAAACGTGCAACATACATTTGTACTTTCGGATTATTGAACAAAATTTAAATAGAATTAATTTGCCAATATAAATGCCCATTGTACTCAACATTTGCCTGTTTAGCTGATTTTAGAACTACCTGACTAGGTACATATTCAAAACAATTACAAGTTTGGTTGAATTTACAAGTCAATAGGGCAAAAGTTAGCAGAGTTCTCAGCCTTGTCCTTGAAGATTACATCATTCAAAAAATTTTTTGTAGCTGGCAAGGAGGAAATTGGCTTGGACCCGTTTTGACAGACAAATGGTTTCAAATGAGCCCTTGCTTTTGTATATCCGACTATATCACTTTCTGTAAATGATCCAATATAAATGTGTAAACTGCATAGCCCCTACTCCACGATCACTTTCTTTGACTTCAAATTAATTCATCAAACTTTGAGTCCCAAATTTTGTTTCGGTATCACTGATCCGGTACAAAAATATCGTTTTCTATTTGCACTTGTGTCTTTAGTCGTTGTACCCAACCAAGAAACGATTTAAAATCATTTGTTTGGCCGAATCGAAGTTCGCAATTTACCGTATGGTCATGAAAAGTCCGGAGAATCATGGGATCAATAGCGCTAATAACCAAAAACATTAACAGCGGTCGTGAAAAAGTCCAGAGAATCACGAAAAATGCGATATCACTAATAACCAAAAGCGTAAACAACGAAAAAGCGTGTAATGGCGTGTGAAGTTCTGAAAAGCGTGTACACGCTGTGTGACAAAATCTATGCGTGTAAACCGCTGAAAAAGCATGTGTAACACGCGAAAATCATGTGAGTTGGCAACCATGGGCGGACAGCATAACTTTGGTTCTAGTGGACGGATCATTTCCAATTTTTGTATGAGGTTTCTTGGCACAAGCTTTTGTCCGGGTATCAATCTTGGGTTTTTGGCCCCGCCTGTTTCAGAAAAAGGGGTAAAATTGGGTATTTTCGTGTCTGTGGACAGCATAACTTTGTTTCTAGTGGACAGATCATTTATAAATTTTAGTATGAAGTTTCTTGGCACATACCTAAGTCCTGGTATTAATTTCATATGCTTGGCCCCACCCATTTTTGAAAAAGGGGCCAAAAAGCGTTAAATCGGGTGTTTTCACTTATTTGACTGTAGAATCTTTATCATTTATTGAATTTTGCTGGGGTTTCTTTCAGGGTGCTCCTTGGCAAATTTCCAATCTGGAGTATGTCATCAGATTTCATGTGGGATGTACCGTTCACGAGATAAATGGGGCCAAAAGGGGCAAATTTCGAAAATTTAATTTTTATGCCCCCCGCGACCATAAGTCGAGGGGCATATTGTTTTACCCCTGTCCGTCCATCTTCTGTCCGTCCGTCCGAGAGGGTTACATGGTTTGTCCGTGCAACTCCTCCTACAGTTTTTATGCTAGAAAGTTTTTATTTCGCAGATCATTTGTACATATATTGAAGATGTGCATGTGATAAGGATTTTGATTTTGGTGAATTTTTGTCAAAGATATACATTGTTGAACTTAGTCATTTTTGCTGATTTTTCATAGAGGGTACATAGTTTGTCCATGCAACTCCTCCTACAGTTTTAATGCTAGGAAGTTTTTATTTTGCAGATCATTTGTACCTATATTGAAGATATGCATGTGTTAAGGATTTTCATTTTGGTTAATTTTTGTCAAAAATATACATTGTTGAACTTAGTCATTTTTTAGTGATTTTGTGATACAGGGTACATAGTTTGTCCGCGCAACTCCTCCTACAGTTTTAATGCTAGAAAGTTTTTATTTTGCAGATCTTTGTACCTATATTGAAGATGTGCATGTGGTAAGGATTTTAAAGTTTGGTTAATTTTTGTCAAAATTATACATTGTTGAACTTGGTCATTTTTTGGAGAATAGGGGTTACATAGTTTGTCCACGCAACTCCTCCTTCTTGCTTCGGTATTCGTTTGCCGATGTACTCCTACAGTTTTAATGCTAGGAAGTTTTTATTTAGCAAATAATTTGTACTTATGTTGAAGATGTGCATGTGGGAAGGATTTTGATTTTGATGCATTTTTGGAAAAAATACACATTGTTGTACTTAGTCATTTATTGGGTGAATTATTAACCTGCAGTGATTTTTCTAGCGCTCGTCACTTTCGTATTTTATGAAACAGTTTTCAAAATGACAAAAGTTTTCTGAATCACTTTCGTCACTTAAAATTGTTCATTGTTAACTTTTTCTCCTTAGAATATTAAGGAAATTATATTTAGTGTCATATTTATAGCAAGTTTACAACCAAGCCAATTAAATAATTAATTATAAAGGCGATGTTGTTACAGGTAAATTGCTAATCCGATAATTTTACAGGTAATTAACCATACAGTACATGTAGTTGTCAAATCACCAATCAGGTACAATTATTAAATATAGTTTAATTACCAGGAAGCCATGAAATGATAATATTTTAAGTTATTATTGCTTAAAGTTTTAATTTCAACAGAATATTTTGCCGGTCCTACTTTTGTTTCTATCCACAACATTCCGATTGTGCATGTGCATAGATAAACAGCTTACAAAGTACAAATAAATTACTCCCAATTATATAAGACCAATGTTCGTTAAGTTTGTCTCAGTCCCAATTTAGAATAAATTAATTTTCAACAAATTCTGTTGCTTTATTGAAATATGTGAAATCTTTATTTTGCATCAGATTTTGATAGGATTTTTTTCTTTGGATTTCTCTTGATATAAGCTTTCAGTTGGTAGTCAACAGATTTTGCGTAGCTCTTACCATTTTTTTATCCATAACAGATCAAAAGGGTTGATTTTTCTTCCTAATTTGTGTCCAGCTAATTTTTGTGTCAAGCTCCTTTTTGTGTCCATCTTATTATTGTGTCAAGCTCTAATTTACTGTGTCCACATTCACTTTAAACTACACTTGTTCTAATTTTAGTGTTTGACATGCTGCAGTCGTATCATGCTGTGCTCGGCGTAGCCCTTTATTGGTAACTTGTTGGTAACTTGTTTCCTAACCTAGCTGTGAGGGGCTGAACGAGGCCAAAATTCCAAATTTGCAGATTACCTTTAATTTTCATCTTTCATGGGATTTTTTTCTTTATATTCCTCTTGATATACCTTTTGGTATAATATCAATGGATTTGGCGTAGCTCTTACCATTTCCAAGCTACAAGGGTCAGAGGGGCCAAAACATTATCTAAAATTTTTATTTTTACCTTGATGGAATTTTTTTTTTATTCCTCTTTATATAAGCTTTCAGAGGCATGTCAATGGATTTGGCCTAGCTCTTACCTTTTCCAAGCTATAAGGGTTCAAAGGGGCCAAAACTGTAAATTTGCAGCCTACCTAAATTTTCATTTTTCATCGGATTTCGATGGGATTTTTTTCTTTGGATTCTTCTTGATATAAGCTTTCATTATTATGTCAATTGATTTGGCATAGCTATTATCATTTCCAATCTATAAAGGGTCAAAGAGGAATCATAAGCAGTCAGAAGGGATAAATTTTATTTCCCCTAGTTTGTGTCCATCTAATTACTAGGCCTATCTCCATATTATGTCCATCTTATGATTGTGTCAAGCTCTTTAGTATGTCCACACTCACTTTAAATTACACTTGTTCAAATTTCAATGGTCGACATGCTGCAGTCATATCATGCTGCACTCAGCGTAGTCCTTTGTTTGGCATAGAAAGCAAAAATT
The DNA here is from genome assembly GCA_002080025.1 of Modiolus philippinarum. Taxonomy (NCBI): domain Eukaryota; kingdom Metazoa; phylum Mollusca; class Bivalvia; order Mytilida; family Modiolidae; genus Modiolus; species Modiolus philippinarum. Next base: position 236,051 of record MJUU01067330.1, on the reverse strand, counting down.
TGGTCTCTGATATAGGTGACAAGCCTCTATATTTTTAAAAAGAAGTTTTCTGGATAAACATTGTAAATATCAACCATAAGAAAAATATAAAGCTATTCTGGCTTTGAGTGCCATCAAACAAGCTTTAAAAGCTTCAGATTTTGGAAGATTACTTTCTGGTTATGTTCAACTCATGACATCTGAAGTTCTTAATATTTCTTTTTACCTCTGTCCGTCCGTCATTCCGTCCATCCATCCATCCATCCGTCACACATATTTTCGTCACATTTTTTTCAGCAACCACACATGACAACCACTTGATATTTGGTATGGTGCTTCAGTATGGGGTCCTATACTGCGCCTCCCCTTTTCGGCCATATTGAATCACCACTTCCTGTTTACCGACTTTTTGCATAATTTACTTTCATTTTCCAAATGTGACTTTTTCGTCGTATTTTTCTTAGGAACTACACATGACAGCCACTTGATATTTGGTATAGTGCATTGGTATGGGGTCCTATACTGCGCCTCTTCTTTTTTGGCCATATCGAATCACCACTTCCTGTTAACGACTTTGTGTCTTTTTTACTTTCATTTTCAAAATTGTCACATTTTTGTCGCATTTTTCACATCAACTACATATGACAACCACTTGATATTTGGTATGGTGCATTGGTATGGGGTCCTATACTGCGCCTCCCCTTTTTGGCCATATCGAATCACCACTTCATGTTTACCAAATTTGTGCCTTTTGACTTTCATATTCCAAATTGTGACTTTTTCGTCCCATTTTTCCCAGCAACTGCACATGACAGCTACTTGATATTTGGCATGGAGCTTCAGTTTAGGGAACTATACTTCATCTCCCCCTTTCACCCATATTGCTATACTACTGTCTTTTTACCAACTTCATGATTTTTGCTACTTTCATTTTCCAAGTTGGACTTTTTCGTCATACTTTTCTCGGCGACCACACATCTCAGTCTTTTGATATTTGGCATGCGGTTTCAGTATTGTTTAGTTTATTGCATCTCCCCATTTTGGCCAAATTGCTATGCTACTTCCTGTTTACCTTCTTGGTGTGTTTTTTACCTAAATTTTTAAGATGTGACTTCTTTGTCATACTTTTCTCAGCAATCCCATATCACAGCAACTTGTAATTTCAGTATGGGGTAATATACTGTGTCTCCCCTTTTCAGCCATATTGAAATACTACTTCCTGTTTCATTAACCCCATTTCCATCTTTATGTCCCGCATCCTTCTCAAATAATTTGCATCTTATCTTTCTCTGCAACTGTGTAAATGTTTGTATTGTGTCCACACTTGTACTGTATCCACACCTGTATTGTGTCCACACGCACATAATTTTGCACTTACCATATAGATTCAGGGTTCAATGAGCGGGGGCATAACTGGCTGCCATTGGGTGACAGCTCTTGTTTTTAGTTCGCCTCAACGAAGTTGAGGGGGACTATTGGTGTACCCCCGGCGTCCTCATCCGCGTCCGCGTCCGCGTCTACGTCTACGTCTATGTCTATGTTTACGTCTATGTCTACGTCCGCGTCCGCATTTGGGCATATATCTCTGCAACTATGAAGGGTAGGGTCATCAAACTTTGTGTGCAGATGCATCTTGGGCTATCTCATATCCTCTAAGAAAATTAGGTCTCTTTGACCTATATTTTCCGCTTGACTGGCTTTCATTTAATTTTAGGTCCGAGTTGATGTACATGGTAGGATCATCTAACCTTGCATGTGCATGC